>CAUYRH010117424.1:0-43254 GCA_963574655.1 Perodicticus potto | reverse complement strand
CACAGCTCACAGCAACCTCCAACTCCTGGGCTCAAGAGAGTCTCCTGGCTCCACCTCCCAAGTAGCTGGGCCTACAGGCGCCCGCCACAACGCCTGGCCATTTTTTGGTAGCAGCCATCATTGTTTGGCGGGCCCAGGCTGGATTCGAACCCGCCAGCTCAGGTGTACGTGACTGGCGCCTTAGCCACTTGAGCCACAGGTGCAGAGCCCCCAGCTATTTTCTTATTTTTTTTCTTTTTCTTTTTTGTTGAGACAGTGTCTCATTATATCGCCCTCGGTAGAGTGCTGTGGTGGCACAGCTCACAGCAACCTCCAACTCTTGGGCTTAAGCGATTCTCTTGCCTCAGCCTCCCAATAGCTGGGACTATAGGCACCTGCCACAATGCCCAGCTATTTTTTGGTTGTAGTTGTCGTTGTTTGGCTGGGCTGAGTTCGAACCCACCAGCTCTGGTGTATGTGACTTGCGCCCTAGCTGCTGAGCTACAGGCACTGAGCCTGCCCAGCTGTTTTCTTTTTTAAAAAATTATTTTATCTGTCTTGTGCCTGTGGCTCAAGAGGCTAAGGTGCCAGCCACATACACCTGAGCTGGTGGGTTCGAATCCAGCTTGAGCCAGCCAAACAACAATGATGGTTGCAACCAAAAAAAAATAGCCGGCATTGTAGTGGGCGCCTGTAGTCCCCGCTACTTGAGAGGCAGAGGCAGGAAAATCACTTGAGCCCAGGAGTTGGAGGTTGCTGTGAGCTGTGGTGCCACATCACTCTACCCAGGATGACAGCTTGAGGCTCTGTCTCAAAAAAAAAAAATTTTTTTTAATTTATATTTTTCAAAATAGGGTCTTGGTTTGTCAGCCAGGGCAGGGTACAATGGCACAATTATAGATCATTGCAGATTCAAACTCCTGGGCTTAAGTGATCCTCCCCCCATAGCTTCCTGAGAAACTGGGACTACAGGTGTGTGCTCCCATGCCTGACTAATTATTCTTCAGAGAGACAAGGTCTCCCTAAGTTGCCCAGGCTGGTCCTGAATTTCTGGGCTCATACTGTCCTCCCACCTGAGCCTCCAGAGTAGCTGAGATTATAGACATGAGCTGTGTGCCTGGTTGTTTCTTTCTTTCTTTCTTTGGCTGCTTTTTTTATTGAAGTCTAACAAACCATATGTACATTAGAAACTTTGGGCACTGTTTCTTTCTGGGAGGCAATAAGGACTTGAAGGTAAGCTCCCCTGTGAACCTTGACTGTCACCCAGCTGCTTTCCAGGGTGACCCTTTAGGAGTGGTAGGTAATGTGCCATCCTTGAAACTGTCGGTCCCAGGGAGTAAAAAGGGGCTTCTTGGTGTCTGAGGCACTTTCTGACCTGCTTTCTCATTGCTGGGGCTGTAATTCACTTTCTCACACAACTTTCTCTCCGAGCATGGTCTTCCTCTTTCTCCTCTTGGTCTCCCAAGGCAGAGACCAGTCCCGTACGTGTGTGTACCCATTGGTACATGTTGGGCACATGTGTGCCCGTTAGCTGCTGATTTAGCATTACTGTTGTGTGTGGTTTTCAGGTGCTGGTCATCGTGTGAGGGTTCTAGCAGACATGGTGTTCTACTCACCAGCAGGTATGTCTGCGGCCGTAGAAGCAAATTGTTCCAGAGGATGGTGCTGTGGGAGTAACAGATTTTTCCATTGTGAAATGCAGCTATTCTTTCTTGGCTAAGGAGAAAGGGGTTTGGGGGAGTTTTTGGAAAATGAAGAAAAGAGAGTTTCTAAATTAGAAAGCTCTTAATGAACCCTAACCCTAACCCTAACCCTAGTTAGCATTTTGGATAGTGTTCTTATCTGTTTAACATTTTTGTGTGGCTCTTGTTTTATGTTTGGTTTTTGGAACAGTTGGTAACATTTTAAATAATAGCAGTATAGTAAGTTAACTTTCACACTTTGAGGGATTTTTGAATTTGCTAATGAAATACAGTACCCATAAGGCAAGCATGGGAGTCTCTACGATTTGAAGCAGGCTTTGTGCACCCTCACAAGGGGTTATCTCTCTCATCCCCGGTGGCACAGAGGTAGCACCCAGCCTAGAGCCACAGCCTGGGAGGCGTTGCCTGTCCTAGTGGGTGTCAGTTTACAGTGTGTTGGGTTTTTATGCCTCAGCTGATCTGACATAACAGGGAACAGGGAAAATGCTCTGCTGAGAGCTTCATGGGATATTTAGATAGTATTCGGGTTTTGTTGCAGTTTGTCATTTGAGATTGAATGCTTGCATGCTTTGTCCAGGGCAAGGTATTGAAATACAATAGTGGTTCTCATTAGGGTGAGTCTGTCCCCCTTCCCTGCCTGGGACATGTGGCAGTGTCTGGAGACACACTTGGTTGGCACAAACTGGGAGGGCTGGTGTTAATACTCTGTAGTTACAGAATGTAACCAGGCCAGGGTCAGCAGTGAAGTGGAGACCCTGCTGCACAGTAATCTTGCAGTTGGTAAAAGGCGAATGTCACTCTTGGCCCTACTAATGGTGAGTTTGATAATTTTTTTTTTTTCCTTGGTAGACTACCGTGGCATCACACAGCTCACAGTAACCTCCACCCCCTGGGCTTAGGCAATTCTCTTGCCTCAGCCTCCCTAGTAGCTGGGACTGCAGGCGCCCACCACAATGCTCGGCTATTTTTCTGTTCTTTGCAGTTCAGCTGAGGCCAGGTTTGAACCCGCCACCTGGGGCCAGCGCCCCACTTGATGAGCCACAGGCGCGGCCCTTGATAATTTTTTTTAACCAATTGTACTTACTCAGTTGGGTACCATGGCTCACACCTGTGATCCCAGCACTCTAGGAGGCTGAGGCAGGTGTATCTCTTGATGTTAGGAATTGAAAACCAGCCTGAGCAAGAGTGAGACCTCATCTCTATTAAAAATAGAAATACTAGCCAGGTGTTATGGCAGGTGCCTGTAGTCCTGGCTACTCAGGAGGCTGAGGCCGGAGGATCACTTGAGCCCGGAAGTTTCACGTTGCTGTGAACTAGGTTGATGCTGGGCACTCTACCCAGGGCGATTGAGTGAGAGGCTGTCTCAAAAAGAAAAAAAAAAAAAAAAGGTGCTTGCTTAAAGCCTTTATACTACCAAAGCATTTGTTCAAATTAAACTGAAAGCACTTTTTTTTTTTTTTTTTTGAGACAGATCCTCAAGCTGTCACCCTGGATAGAGTGCCATAGCATCACAGCTCACAGCAACCTCCAATTCCTGGGCTCAAGCTAGTCTCCTGCCTCCGCCTCCCAAGTAGCTGGGACTACAGGTGCCTGCCACAACGCCCGGCCATTTTTTGGTTGCAGCGGTCATTGTTGTTTGGCGGGCCCGGGCTGGATTCGAACCCGCCAGCTCAGGTGTACGTGGCTGGCGCCTTAGCCCGCTGAGCCACAGGCGCCAAGCCGAAAGCACTTTTTCTAAAACGCTGAAACCTGAGGGTGAAGAAACCTCAGGTGGAACCCCTGGGTGACTCCCTCCCTTTGCACCTTTGGGAAGAATGCAAAGTGCTGGGCTCAGCGCCCAGTGCTCAGTGTGTAGGGCATCAGCCTCATGCACCGGGGCTGGTAAGGTCCAACCTGCCCCAGGCCTGCCAAACAACGAAATGGCGAGGCGTTGTGGTGGGTACCTGTAGTCCCAGCTACTTGGGAGACTGAGGCAAGAGAATCTCTTAAGCCCAAGAGTTTGAGTTGCTGTGAGCTTTGACACCATAGCACTCTACTCAGGACAACATGGTAAGACTCTTGGCTCAAAAAAAAAAACAAAACCACAAAGTGCCATTTTAAGTTTTTATCTCTGGATCTGAGAAGATTCATTTCAGCTCTGTAAGGCAGTGGTAGCCTAACACTTCTCTTTGTATGTTCTTAGCCATGTTAATTGACTTTAGTTAGGTTGATACAAATATTCTGGAAACATTTATGCTTAATGGGGGAAAAAACCTGAGTTATAGCTAAGTTGTTGCAGTTTTTGTATTTCTGCTTCCTTTGGAGAATGGTATGATGTCATTGTCATCAAAGCCCCTCCGTAAAGGGCCCAGTCTGTGATGCAGTTTCTTGGTGTTTAGTCATCGGTCATTGACAGTAAAAAAAGTTCGTCTTTTAATTTTTTTTTTTTTTTTTCATTTTTTAAAGAGAAGAATCTTGCTCTGTCATCCAGGCTGAAGACCTTTGGCATATTCAAAGCTCTCTGCAGCCTCGAAATCCTGGGCTCAAACAATCTGGGATTATAGGTGTGAGCCACTGTGGTAGGCCTGTTGGTGAATTTTCTTTTTATGTAGGCTTCTATATTTGGATTTGGTAAACAGTCCATAGGAAGTAGTTTCAAATGGTTTTATAAATGTTATACATTGCATAAATCAAATTAAATTCACTCTTTGATTTTACATTTCCCACTACTTTTTTTCTCTTTATTGATGATAGACAAAACAAAGTGGCCTTTTTGTTTGTTGTTGTCTGTTTTTGTGGAGTCATGGCTTGCTTTATGATGGGGATCATTCTGAGAAATGCTTTGTTGCTGATTGTGTCGTGTGTGACCACAGTGTGTGCTCACACAAACCTGAGTGGTGTAGCCTACTGTATGCCTGGGCTGTGCACAGTAAGCTACACCATTCTTGTGCCCATCTTATAAACCTGTATACTGAATGCTGTAGGCAGTATTTTTTAGATACATAATATTTCTGCAGCCAGACATAGAAAAGGTACACTAAAAATGAGATAACAAAAGACACCCCCCCCAAAAAAAAGGCACACCTGTTGCAGACATATGTGAAATTACTGTACCTATTTCCTTGTCGCAGTTTTTGTTGTTTAGCTGGCCTGGGCCAGGCTCAAACCCACCATGCTTGTGGCTGGTGCTGTAACAATTATGCTGCAGGTGCCAAGTCTATTTTTTCTATTTTTATTTTTATTTTTTTGAGACAGAGTCTCACTTTGTCATCTTCGGTAGAGTGCCTTGGCATCATAGCTCACAGCAACCTCAAACTCTTGGGTTCATGTGATCCCCTTGCCTCAGCTTCCCTAGTAGCTGAGACTATAGGCACCTGCCACAATACGTGGCTATTTGTAGGATAAGGTCTTTCTCTGCCTCAGACTGGTCTCAAACTCACGAGCTCAGGCAATCTATCCACCTCGGCCTCCCAGAGTGCTAGGATTAGAGGTGTGAGCCACTGTGCCTGGTCAGTTTTTCTATTTTAGTAGAGACAGGGTCTTGCTGTTGCCAAGACTGGTCTCAAGACTCCTGAGCTCTGGCTCACATACCCCAGGGCTGGCTGGTTCGAACCCAGCCCGGACCAGCTAAAATAATAATAACGACTGCAACAACAACAACAAAAATAAAAATAGGCTCAACACCTGTAGCACAATGGTTATGGCGCCAGCCACGTACACCGAGGGTGGCGGGTTTGAACCCAGCCCAGGACAGCTAAACAACAATGACAACTACAACAACAACAAAAATAGCCAGGCATTGTGGTGGGCGCCTGTAGTCCCAGCTACTTAGAAGGCTGAGGCAAAAGAATCGCTTAAGTCCAAGAGTTGGAGGTTGCTGTGAGCTGTGACACCACGGTACTCTACCAAGGGTTATATAGTGAGACTCTGTCTCAAAAAAAAAAAAAAAAAAAATAGCTGGGCATTGTGGCGGGCACCTGTAGTCCCAGCTACTTGGGAGGCTGAGGCAAGAGAATCAGTTGAGCCCAAGAGTTTGAGGTTGCTGTGAGCTATGATGCCAAGGCACTCTACCCAAGGTGACAATGTGGGACTCTGTCTCAAAAAAACAAAAAACTCCTGAGCTCAGACAATTCTCCCATCTTGGCCTCCCAGAGTGCCAGGGCTATAGGAGTGAACCACTGTGACTGGTCTAAAAAAATTTTTTTTTAATATCTCTATTCTATAAATTCTTTCTGTTTAAATTTCTTTTTTCACTCTTTAAAATATTTTTTTTGTGTTGTTAAAAATGACGAAAACACCCAGAAGCTTATACACTGTCAGAATCATCAATATCACTATCTTGTTACCTTCCCATCTTGTCTCATTGGAAGGTCTTGGAGGCAATAACATGTTTGGAGCTGCTATCACCCATGATAACAATGCCTTTTGGATACCTCCTGAAGGAGGCTGTTTACAGTTAACCTTTTTTTATAAGTAGGAGTACACTCTAAGATAAAAAATATAGTAAATGCATAAACCAATAACAGTAATTTTGTAACTAGCAAGTACTGTATACTGTACATACCTGTGCTGTGCTATACTTTCACATGACTGGCGGTATAGTGGTGCAGCCAGCATCACCATGAACAGGGGAGTGATACATTGCCCTGTGATGTTGCTGGGGCCTAGGAATTTTTCAGCTCCATTATTATCTTATGGGACTGTTGTCAAATTATATGTGGATTGTTGACCACATCATAATGAGGCGCTTGGGTGTGCTTTGTGTTTTTTAAAGTTGGTTGATAGATGGGTGACCTGTGAAGGCCTGGGACAGAATCTCCATTAATTAAATGCACATGTCCTCATAATTGTGCATCAGGACACATAACTTGTATTACTGCTTGGTAATTGCTGTAGATCTGTTAGAGGAACAAGTTAGACCAGGAAATTTCTCTTCTTTTTTTTCCCCCTTTTCCTTACCAAATTTAGCACTAAAGGTTTCTCTTTGCTTGACTGTTGATGGAGGCTAGGCAAGCGTGGGCCTGGTCTTTCTGGAGTCTTTGCCTGTGCACATACCCTGGCTCCTGAACCTCCATCCCTTGGGATGGAGCAGGGGGCTGGGCTCTGGTGATCCTTCTTGCTAAGAACTTTTGCAGAGCACTGGGGGGAGACCCTCCTGGGATTGCCTAATCTGGAGCAGATCATTGTCCCAGGTGAAGTAACCTCAACTTCCCCTTTCCACCACACCTCTCCACCCTCATCCTGATTTGACTTCAGTGACTCGACTAGAGCCCCTCACCTGTGACCATGTCATACTCTCTTAACCTCAAAGGTCTTCTCTATAAACATAAACATTACTAAATCTACTTTGTGGGTTGTAGTGTGGATTGCCTTAAAAACTCCTGGGCTCAAATGACCTTCTTACCTCCCAAAGTACTGGGATTACAGATAAAAGTTGCTAAAGCTGGTCAAGAATTGCTTAATAAATATGAATATATTTAAATTTATTTTCTCAAGCATTTTGTAGAGTTTACTTAGGACATTTTACTGTTTTCCTTCACTTTCTTCCTCCCTCTTTTCTTTGACAAGGTCTTGCTCTGTCACCCAGGATGGAGTGGCATGATCATGGTTCACTGTAAGCTCCCACTTCAGCCTCCCAAGTAACTAGGACTACAGGTGTGTACCACCATTCTCAGCTAATTAAAAAATTTCTTTTGTGGAGATGGGATCTTGCTATGTTGTCCAGGGTGGTCTTGAATTCCTGGCCTTAAGAGATACGCCCATCTCCCCCTACTAGAACGCTGGGATTACAGGCATGAGCAGTTCTGGTTTTTGTTTTTTGTTTTTTTTATGTTTTATAGCTTTTGGTCTTACATAATCCTTCATTTCTTCCCTTTCTATCTTTTGTATTTAGTTGATTTTTCTATAGTGAATTCTTGATTCTCTTCTTCTTTCTGTGTATGAAGAATATTTTTGTATCACCACGGGGATTACATTTAAGTTTACACGTTAAATTTAAAATAATTTATTTTCAACTCATACCAACTTAACTTAGAAAGCATGCAAAACTCTACTCTGTATGTGTCTTTCCTCTTTCCTTTAGGTTGTCATAAATTACTTCTTTATACATTGTATACCAAATAGCATTTACAGTTATCTTTATGCATTTGTCTTTTGAACCTATAGGAAATCAAAAGTGGAATTATAAACCACAATTACAATAAGACTATCTTATATGTACCTGCATATTTACCTTCATTGCAAACCTTTATTTCAACCCAAAGGCCTCTCTTTAGTATTTCTTGTAGGATTGTTAATGAACTCCTTGCAATTTTGTTTATTATAATTTCTGCCCTTTTGGGGGGAGGGGAAAAGAGATGAGGTTTTGCTGTGTTGCCCAGTTGGGAGTGCAATGGCTGTCACAGATGTGATCTTGGCACACTACAGCCCTGAACTCCCGGGATCAAGTAATCTTCCTGCCTCAGCCTCCTGCGTGCACACCACTCTGTCTGGGTTCTGCTTCATTTTTGAAGGACGATTTTGATGGATATAATTTTTGCTTGACAGTTTTTTTTTTCTTTCAGCACTTTGAGTACATCACTGTGGATGTCTTCTGTGGTTTCTAATGAGAAATCAGCTATTAACCTTATTGAAACCAGTTGCTTTTTCTTGAGGCTGTCAATTTTCTCTCTTCGTTTTTGGCTTTCAGGAGTTTGATTAAAATACGTCTATTTGGGTCATATGAGTTCATCCTCCTTGGAGTTTGTTGAACTACTTGGATTTGTAGATTATTATCTTTCATCAGATTTGGAAAATTTTGGCTGGGCATGGTGGCTCACCTGTAATCCTTGCACTCCGGGAGGCCAAGGTGCGTGGCTTGCCTGAGCTCACGAGTTTGAGACAAGGCTGAGCCAGAGAGAGACCTCCTCTCTAAAAACAGCCGGGCATTGTGGCGGGCACCTGTAGTCCCAGCTACTTGGGAAGCTGAGGCAGGAGAATCACTTGAGCCCAAGAGTTTGAGGTTGCTGTGAACTATGATGCCACAGCATTCCACCAAAGGCAACAAAATGAGACTCTGTCTCAAAAAAAAAAAAAAAAAAAAATTGGAAAGTTTTAACCATTATATTTTCAAACATTCTTTCTGCCCCTTTCTCCTCCTTGTGGAACTTCTGTGTTTGATTTGGTTATTGTACTTTTCAGCTTCAGGATTTCTGTTGGATTCCTTTTTTTTTTTTTTTAATAGATGACTTCTTGCTCTCTTGCCTAGATTGGAGTGCAGTGGCCTGATCATAACTCACTGTAACCTTTAACTCCTGAGTAGCTGAGACTACAAGCACATCCCACCAAGCTTAGCTAATTAAAAAAAAAATTGTGGAGATGGGTGTCTCTGTATGTTGTTCAGGCTAGCCTCAAACTCCTGGCCTCAAGCCACCCTCTCACCTTGGCCTCCCAAAGTACTGGGATTATAGACACAGATGTAAGTCACAAATGTTTTAAAGTCTTTGTCTATTAAATCTGATATCTGGCTGTCCTCGGGGATGGTTTCTGTCACTTTATTTTTAAATACCTCAAGATCATTGAATCAGTTGTTTGTTTATTTGACTGAGTCATACTTTGCTATTTCTTTGTGTGCTTGTCATTTTCTTTGTTGTTGAAAACTGGACATTTGACTATTACAGTTCTATAGCTCTGGAAATCAGATTTTCCTCCTTCCCCAAGATTTGCTAGATTTTGTTGTTTGTTGAAAGAGCCCTTTTGTTCAGTGACTTTCCTTAACTGTTATTATAAAGATTGTACTTTTTTTTTATTGAGACAGAGTCTCACTTTGTGACCCTTGGTAGAGCGCCATGATGTCATAGCTCACAGCAACCTCCAACTCTTGGGCTTAAGCAGTTCTCTTGCCTCAGCCTCACAAGTAGCTGGGACTATAGGACACCACCCCACACCCGCCACAATGCCCAGCTTTTTTTTTTTTTTTTTTTTTACAGTTTTTGGCTGGGGCTAGGTTTGAACCTGCCACCTCCAGCATATGGGGCCAGGACCCTACTCCTTTGAGCCACAGGTGCCGCCCTTTTTTTTTTTTATTTTTTGTAGAGCTGGGAGTCTCACTGTGGTTCGGGCTGGTCTTGAACCTCTGACCTCAGGGCAATCCACCCGCCTCGGCCTCCCAGAATGCTAGGATTATAGGCATGAGCCACCACGCCCAGCCAAAGATTGTACTTCTTGACTCATCACCGCAGTCCTTATTCTTAGTTTGTGCAGCTGGAGTATTGATAGTTCTCCTTGGGTGCCCACAGCTCTCCTGTCTTTGCAAACTGGCTCTGTGCCTGGCCCCTCTCAGCCCTTGTCACGTTTGCAGTTTGCCTAGAGGGACAAGCCCAGTTGGAAGGTTCAGGGTCTTATCAGGCCTTACCTGAGGGTGCATTTTCCCCTAGGCATGTGCATGGCTTTCTGAACTTTTCAGAGTGCACTGTTACTTTTGAATGTCCCAAAAACTATCCCAGTTTTTGCCTTAGGCAGTCTACGTTTGGATTATAATTTTGCCCCAGGCTTCTGAGGCTTGTTAAATCAGCTGAAAGTATTTTCCAAGCTTTTTTGGCTTGAGTTCTGAGTTAGACTAAATAGGAGTACCTTTTGCTGGCCAGCGTTCTAGACAGTTTAGAACAAACATACACAGTGTAAGGTGAATGAGGTCTCCTGTAGCTTCTGGTAGGCACTTGAGGTTAGAAAACATTGTTTAGGCTCAGCCCCTGTGGCTCAACCGGCTAAGGCGCCAGCCACGTACACCTGAGCTGGCGGGTTCAAATCCAGCCTGGGGCCACCAAACAACAATGGATGGCTGCAACCAAAAAAAACGGCCGGGAGTTGTGGCGGGCACCTGTAGTCCCAGCTACTTGGGAGGCGGAGGCAAGAAACTCGCTTGAGCCCAGGAATTGGAGGTTGCTGTGAGCTGTGATGCCACGGCACTCTATCCAAGGTGATAGCTTGAGGCTCTGTCTCAAAAAAAAAAAAAAAGAAAAAGAAAAAAGAAAAGAAAACATTGTTTAGGGAAAAGAATTTAAAGCTTATTAGTTGTAGAGGGCTGACCTGTTAATGGGTGTTGTATTAGGAAAGTAATTTCTGTGAAGTCAGATACTTGGCAATTGGATTGGTATGGTGCTAAGTCTTTTTTTTAAGACCAACTCTCAAGCTATTGTCTTGAGTAGACTGCTGTGACTCTTGGGCTCAGGCAGTCCTCTTGCCTCAATTTTTCTCTTTAGTAGAGGCTGGGGTCTCGCTTTTGCTCAGGCTGTTCTATAAGCTCAAACTATCCACCCACCTCAGCCTTCCTCCATAGTGCTGGGATTATAGATGTGAGCCACCGCACGTGGCAGTGCTGTCTTTTTTAAATGGTCAAAGTTTATTTGAAAACATTATATAGTGGTACTTGATATAGAACATTTGGATCTGTAAAAATGGTTGGGAAAAACAATCCATAATCCCATCATCCAGAAATGACACTTAAAACATACGCATAATTCTGTGGATAGCTTTACATTTGTTTTTATTTTTCATTTATTTTTATTTTTGTTTATTTTATTTTTTGAGACAGAACCTCAAGCTGTGACCCTAGGTAGAGTGCTGTGGTGTCACAGCTCACAGCAACCTCCAACTTTTGGGCTTATGCAATTCTCTTGCCTCAGCCTCCCGAGTAGCTGGGACTACAGGCGCCCGCCACAGCACCCAGCTATTTTTTGGTTATAGTTATCATTGTTGTTTGGCGGGCCTGGGCTGGTTTTGAACCTGCCAGCTCTGGTGTATGTGGCTGGTGCCCTAGCCGTTTGAGCTAAAGTAGCTGAGCTTTTATTTTTATTTTTATTTTTTTTTGAGAAGGAGCCTCAAGCTATCGCCCTAGGTAGAGTGCTGTGGCATCACAGCTCACAGCAACCTCAGACTCCTGGGCTTCAGCGATTCTCTTGTCTCAGTCTCCCGAGTAGCTGGGACTGCAGGTGCCCGCCACAACGCCCAGCTGTTTTTTGGTTGTTGTTGTCATTGTTTGGCAGGCCTGGGCCGGATTTGAACCTGCCAGCTCTGGTGTATGTGACTGGCGCCTTAGCCCCTTGAACTACAGGCGCCACCCTTTTCATTTGTTTTTAAATAGCAGAGACACTGTCAGAGATAGGATTTTGTATCCTGAATTTTTCCCACACTGTTAACTGTTAAGCATCCTCTGTAATTAGCTGCTTGAGCTTCCATCTGTTGGACATGCTGTGGGTTACTTTACCATCCTGTGCTGTCTGACAGGTAGACTGTTTACTGTTGTGATTGAATTTTGAAGTGGATTCTTAGGGATGATGTTCCTGTGTCAAGTGTGTATTTCCACTTTTAAAAGTTTTTTTGCAATAAGGTTTTTTGCTTCTTTTTAGAAAAACTATTAGAAGACATGAAACACCATTAAGTTGATTTTACAAAAGGAAAAAATACTCCAAGCCTATTGGGACAGGTCTTAGGCTCACTCTGTGGACAGCACTGAGACCCAGCCAGTGAGGGACCTGCCCCCTCCACCACAGCATACTGCAGAAGAAGCTCAGGCCCACCCTGTGCCCGTGTGGGTTGCCCCAGCCAGACCTCCTTCCAGAGCAGTTAGAAGAGTAATGATGAGGAATCCTTCAGAATTTTCATTCTTTTTTCCTTTCCGGGTTTCTCTTGTGAAGAGAGAAAACACTTCTGGAATTTTTTTAAACTGAAAGGCAAGAGGATTTCTTTTTAAGGTAGAAAACTGGTGGGAGAGGATGAGAAAGAGAAATAGAAAGCATAAAACTTTTGTAACTATAAGTTTATTGACCTTTGTATCAATTATCTACATTTAAATTTGGTTTGCGGGGTGCAGTGGCTCATGCCTATAATCCCAGCACTCCACTGAGAGGCCAAGGTGGGAGGATGCCTTGAGCTTAGGAATTGGAGACCAGCCTGAGCAAGAGTAAGACTCTCTCTACTAAAAATAGAAAAACAAGAGGCCGGGTGTAGTGCTCACCCTTGTAATTCTAGCACTCTGGGAGGCTGAGACGGGTAGATTGCACTGAACTCACAGGTTCAAGATCAGCCTCAGCAAGAGCAAGACCCTGTCTCTAAAAAAAAAAGCCGGGCATTGTGGTGGGCACTTGTAGTCCCGGCTACCCAGGAGGCTGAGGTAAGAGGATCACTTGAGCCCAAGAGTTTGAGGTTGCTATGAGCTGTGACGCCAAGGCACTTTACCGAGGACGACAAAGTGAGACTCTTATTTTTAAAAAAAAAAAAACTTTTTATTCTGTAATTTCTAGCGAAGCTGGCAAAGGGTACATAGCTTCTTACCTGCCTAGTCTACTCTGTCAAGGACATGAGGCCTGATTTGAAGGTGGTGGCGCTGTCATCTAGCCACAGAGGCACAAGTGTGGTTTTCAGGAACTTGGGATATTCCCAGAGTTGTCTGACTCCAGATCTGCATTCATGAGATCCAAACTCAGGGTCCAGGTCTAAAGAGGCACGATTCCTCACCCTCTCCTCATGAGCTCATGTATGATGAGCTCTTAACACGGGTGCTATTGGAGTCATCTAAAGAACCCCCCAAGAACAGAGCTTTTCTCCAGTGGTAGAGATGGCCTCCCAGAAAGGAACACACACTCCGTTGCTGTGGGGCTCGAGGGAACCAGTGGGCAGGTTGTCAGGAGGCTGCTTTGAAGTACTTTTTATTATTTATTTTATTTTATTTTTAATTTTTTTTGGTTGCAGCCATTGTTGTTTGGCGGGCCCGGGCTGGATTCGAACCCGCCAGCTCAGGTGTATGTGGCTAGCGCCTTAGCCTGTTGAGCCACAGGCACCGAGCCTGAAGTACTTTTTAAAAGCTGGTTGTAAGGAATAATTTGACAGATTGGTTACTTGGTTGAACTTGCTTTGCATAAAGAAGTGTCACTAAATTTAACTTTCATTTTAGTTGGAGACGTGAGTCTGACTCATTTCTTCAGGTCCATGTGGGTTAGTCAATACTGAAGCATGGCAGCAAGGTGTGGCTTCCTAACTGCAGAACAGATCTTGGGAGTCCTTAGAACTTGTTCATGGGTCTGTTAATTCATAACTCTAGACCAAGTTCTGTGCATCTCATTTGTGATAATTTCCATTCCAGCAAGAAAGCAGTGAGTATGGGAAGAGAAGAGAAAGGCTGGGAGAAGGCTGTTTGCAACATTGAATCAAGTTAAAATTGTTAAGTTTTTTTTTTTTTTTTTTTTTGAGACAGAATCTCAAGCTCACCCTAGGTAGAATGCCATGGGGTCATAGCTCGCAGCAACCTCCGACTCTTGGGCTCAAGCAATCCTCTTGCCTCAGTTTTTCTATTTTTTCAGTAGAGACAGGGTCTGGCTTTTGCTCAGGCTGGTCTCGAACCCATGAGCTCAAGCTATCCATCTGCCTCAGACTCCCAGAGTGAAGGATTACAGGCATGAGCCACCGTGCCCGGACAAAATTGTTAGTATTTGTTCAAGTAAAGAAAATTTAATTTTTATTAGGTCCCTCTAAGTAAGTTTGAATCTATCAACTGTTGCAATGTTGCCACACAGCTGTTTGTGATTTGAGATGCACAATTTCTCCCAGGTGCTTAACACCCAGGGCTACTTAACTGGGATTCATGCTTTTGGTCATTTTTTATTCAGGGATTTGCCATCCTGCAGCTCCAAGCTTCCTCCAAGGGAGGCCTGGGCAGGGGAGTCTTGCTTGCAATGCCCAGTGTTGGTGCAGATGGAACCCTTGGCAAGCAATTGGAGATGGGTCCAGAGTGCAGGGAGACACTCAGCTACAAGTGGGGCTTTGGGAGTCGTTCCAGTGTGTGGAGGTCACAGTCACAGTCCTACAAGGGCTTGCCCTGGAGCGGGTGTGGAGGGGCAGGAAGGAGTGCGGTGTCCTGGGTGAGAGGAGGTAGTCAGTCCATCAGGCTTATCATACCCTGAGCCTGCAGAGGACTGACTGTCCGGTGGGAGAGGGTCCTGCTGGCAGGAGAGCACATGCAAGCTGAGCCCACAGTGGCAGCTGGTTGTCTGGGCCACTCACAGACATGGAAACTGTGTGTTTAACTGGGCGCAGAGTTGAGATGCAGAGATTCTGTGAGTCTGTGAGGCTAATTTGAATTTTATTCTTTGAAGGCATTTGGCTTGCATTATGCTTTTTTTTTATTTTGAATATACTTGAGTCAGGGTTGGGCATGGTGATCCATGACTATAACCCTAGCACTCTGGGAGGCCAAGGCATGAGGATCCCTTAAGCTCAGGCGTTTAGGACCAACATGAGCAAGAGTGAGACCTCATCTCTTCTGAAAACTGAAAAATTAGGCAGGCATTGTGGTTATTGCCTGTAGTCTCAGCTACTCAGGAGGCTGAGGCAAGGGGAATCACTTGAGCCCAGGAGTTTGAGGTTGCTATGAGCTATGATGCCAGGGCAGTCCTCCCAGGGCAAAGGAGTTTATTTATTCAATCAAATAAATAAACAAACTAGCTATGTCAGGTTTACGTTGCAAAACCTCACTGTGACATAATGTGACTTCTTTGCTCAGTGAAAATGGTAATAGGTTTTTTTTTTTTAAAGAAAAAGAATTTTTCTTTTGTTTTTTTTTTGTAGAGACAGAGTCTCGCTTTATCGTCCTCAGTGGAGTGGAGTGCCGTGGCGTCATACAAAAAGAATTTTTCTTTAGTATTTAAGGAAACTGCCACAAACTTGTCTACTCTTAACGCAGATATTTTTGTAGGTTTACTTTGAAGGAAATAATACATACTAAGTAGTATTCAACTTTACTGTTTTAAATCTATAAGACCTACATCATATTATTTGTGCATTTATTTAAAAGGATAATGCCAATTAAGTGTTAGAGTCACTTTTAAGCCTATACTTCCTTTTTTTTTTTTTTGAGACAAGAGTCTCACTATGTCACCCTCTGTAGAGCATTGTGGTATCAGAGCTCACAGCAACCTCCAACTCCTGGGCTTAAGCGATTCTCTTGCCTCAGCCTCCCAAGTATGTGAGACTATAGGCGCCCGCCACAACGCGCCCGGCTATTTTGCTGCTGCTGTTGTTGTTGCAGTTACATTGTTGTTTTAGTGGCCAGGGCCAAGTTTGATCCCACCAGCCTTGGTGTGTGTGACCAGCACCCTACCCACTGAGCCACGGGTGCCACCCTGAGCCTATATACTTTCTATTTTCCTATCCAGCTGGTTGGAACGGAGCTTTTTTTATTTGTGTTTTAAAGTCACAAAGCACCTTGTTTGTGGATTTATTAATTCAGTGATTCACGTGGAGAGCTGATTTCTGATAGTCAGGTGGGTCCTCACTGCTGCCTTGCCACAGGGAAGCCTGGGACTCTGTGTCCTGCTCTGGCTGGGTGGTGGAAGGGGTTGAACGTGGGTTCTCTTTTCCAGGTGCACGTTCAGGTTTCCGAGCACAAACATCAAGATCACATTCACCGCCCTGTCCAGCGAGAAGAGAGAGAAGCAGGAGGCACCCGAGTCCCCAGTGAAGGCCGTTCAGCCGCACATCTCGCCCCTGACCATCAACATTCCAGACACCATGGCCCACCTCATCAGTCCCCTCCCCTCCCCCACGGGGACCATCAGGTACAACAGGGAGTGGTTCTCATGCATCCTGCCACTTTCACAAGCCCCAGATGATGTGGAGACAGGAGTGTTGGGGGTGTTGCAGGTTCCCTTGAGTTTTGAGGACCGTGTGCTCTGAACTTCCTGCATTATGAAATGCAGTTCCCAAATGTTCCTGGTTCCAGATTCCTTTTTTTTTTTTTTTTTTGAGACAGAGCCTCAAGCTGTCACCCTGGATAGAGTGCTGTGGCATCACAGCTGACAGCAACCTCCAATTCCTGGGCTCAAGCGAGTCTCTTGCCTCCGCTTCCCAAGTAGCTGGGACTACAGGTGCCCGTCACAACGTCTGGCCATTTTTTGGTTGCAGCCGTCATTGTTGTTTGGGGGGCCTGGGCTGGATTCAAACCCGCCAGCTCAGGTGTACGTGGCTGACACCTTAGCCCATTGAGCCACAGGCACCGAGCCTCCAGATTCTTTTTATTAGCGTATAAATTAAAAAGGGGGGGATGATTTGTAATACTGGCCTAAACTGTGAGATAGATTTGAGTTTTAATTTTGAGTTGTTTTAGTTTGCTAGAATTTCATATAAATTCTGAAAACTTGCCCTTTGTTTTGACCACACTGAAGTGACCAACTTGTGTTCCTGACCATGTCCCAAGAGAGACCTGGTACCCTCCAAGCATACCAGGCTTACCCTCCACAGGCAGAGTCCTGTTCATGTGTTGCTCTCTGTGGAGAGGAACTTAGGGTGAGGAACAGCTACATCACTGTAGGAGTATGCTGTGTGCTGTTCTTTGAGCGTATGAGCCTGTGGGCCATAGAAAGCCTTGCTCTGACCACGGTGCTGGAGCTTGGGCTCAGCCCAGCCCAGCCCCATTCTATTGGGTTCTGTTGGGTCCTAAGAAGGCTGGAGGAGTAGGTACGTGGGCTGCTTCTTAGTTGTGAGTAATATTGGGTTTGGTGCAAAGTGAACACTAATGTGTTCACACTTAATAACAAATGTGAATCAGGGCAGGGCGGAGAGGAGGGGAGGTCTCCTGTTTGTCTGCCCAGAGCTGGGCCTCATAAGTGGCTGAATGAGGGAACTGGGACAGATTCTGGGTTATACCTTGACATCGCATGCTTGTGTCTTTTATCTTTTTCCTTTTTCTTTTTCTTTTTTTTTTTTGAGACAGAGTCTTCATCACACTTGGTAGAGTACCATGGCATCTTAGCTCATAGTACCCTCAAACTCTTGGACTCAAGTGATCCTCTTGCCTCAGCCTCCCAAGTAGCTGGGACTACAGGTACCCGCCACTACACTCACCTGTTTTTTAGAGACAGGGTCTCGCTCTGGCTCAGACAGGTCTTGAACCTGTGAGCTCAGGCAGTCCACCTGCCTCGGCCTCCCAACTGCTGGGATTACAGGAGTGAGCCACCTTGCCCAGCCTGTTTTTTATCTTAAAAATCAGTGTCAATAATGGGACTTCTGGAAATTAAATAGATATAAATAAATGGAAACATACCCCATGCTTATGGATAGGAAAAACTTAAAATTATTCTTTTTTAAAGTTTAAATTAACATGAGGGTACACATTTTTAGGTTACACTGTTTTCATTTCCAAGGTAAAGTTCAAGTTGTAGTTGAGCCCTTCACCCAGGGATACTTAATATTATCAAAGTGTTAATACTACCCAAAGCAATCTACAAATTCAACACTATCTTTGTCAAAATTTCAGTGACTTGTCAGCAGTGACAATTTTTACAAAAATAGGAAAACTTGGCTGGGCACAGTGGCTCATGCCTGTAATCCTGGTGATTTGGGTGACTGAGACAGGAGGGTCACTTCTAGGCCAGGAGTTTGGAACTAACCCAGAGAACATAACAAGACTGCCTCCATGAAAAATTAGCCAGATGTGGGGGTACACACCTATAGCTACTGAAGCTGAGGCAGAATTCTGGATCACTGCCTGTGGCTCAAAGAAGTAGGGCGCTGGCCCCATATGCCACCCGGAAGTGGTGGGTTCAAACCTAGTCCCGGCCAAAAACTGCAAAAAAAATAAAATAAATAAGTAAAAAAAGCCCAAGAATTTGAAGTTTCAGTGAGCTATGATCACAACACTGTACTCCAACCTGGGCAACAGAGTGAGACCTTCTAAAAAACAAAAAAAGCAAAGAAACAGAAAACCCATTCTAAAATTGATAGGAAATCTAAAGGAACCCTACAAGACAAAATAATCATAAGAAAGATCAAAGCTATGGGACTCACACTTCCTGATTTCAAAACTTATTATAAAACTATAATAATCAGGGCGGCACCTGTGGCTCAGTGAGTAGGGTGCCCACCCCATATACTGAGGGTGGCAGGTTCAAACCCAGCCCCGGCCAAACTGCAATAAAAAATTAGCTGGGCGTTGTGGCAGATGCCTGTGGTCCCAGCTACTCGGGAGGCTGAGGCAAGAGAATCACCTAAGCCCAAGAGCCGGAGGTTGCTAAGCTGTGACGCCACGGCACTCTACCAAGGGCGACAAAGTGAGACTCTGTCTCTAAGAAAAAAAGAAAATAATTAAAACAGTGGTACTAGCACAAAGATGGACAACATACAGATAGAAGACATACAGACAGGATAGAGAGTCCAAAAATAAACCCTCCCGTGGTCATTGATAAGGACATCAGGACCATCCAGTGGGGAAACAACAGGCTTTCCAACAGATGGTGCTAGAAAAACTGCATGTCCACATGCAAAAGAAAGAAATGGGCCCTTATCTTAAATCATATACAAAAATTAAAATGCATCAAAGAACTAATTGTAAGACCTGAAGCTAATGCTTTAAGAAGAAAACAGGACAGAAGCTTCATGATGTTTGTTCGACAACAAAGGCAAAAGCAATAAAAGAGAAACTGGACTTAATCAAACTTTAAAATTTCCTGTGTGAGACCGGGCACAGTGGTTCACACCTGTAATCCCAGCACTTGGGAGACTGAGGTGGGTGGATGGCCTAAGCTTAGGAATTTGAGACTAGCCTGAGCAAGAGCGAGACCCTGTCTCTAAAAATACTAGCCAGGCATTGTGGCAGGCACCTATAGTCCCAGCTACTCAGGAGACTGAGGAAAGAGGATCGCTTGAGCCAAACAGTTAAAGGTTACTGTGAGCTGTGACGCCACAGCATTCTACCAAGGGCAACAGAGTGAGACTGTCTCCAAAAAATAAACAAACAAATAAAATGTTATGTGTCAAAAGACAATATAAACTGGCTCAGTGCCTGCGGCTCAAGCAGCTAAGGCGCCAGCCACGTACACCTGATCTGGTGGGTTTGAATCCAGCAACAATGATGGCTGCAACCAAAAAATAGCTTGGTGTTGTGGCGGGTGCCTGTGGTCTCAGCTACTTGGGAGGCAGAGGCAGGAGAATCACTTGAGCCAAGGAGTTGGAGGTAGCTGTGAGCTGTGATGCCACAGCACTCTACCCAGGGCAACAGGTTGAGGCTGTGTCTCAAAAAAATAAAAATAAAAATAAACAGTAAAAAGGCAATTCATGGAGTGGGAGAAAGTATTTGCAAATCTTATATCTGTCAAGAGATTATCCAGAATATAGAGAGAACTTCCTAAAACTAAATAAGACAAAATACCAGGTTAAAAAATGCAAAAGATATTTCTCCAGTGAAGTTACACAGATGGCCAATAAGGGCACGAAAAGGTGCCAAACGTCACTGATCGTTAGGGAAACGCAAATCAAAAACCATAGTGAAGGCTCAGCGCCTGTAATTCAGTGGTTACAGCACCAGCCACATACACCAAGGCTGGTGGGTTCGAAACTGGCCCAGGCCAGCTAAACAACAATGACAACTGCAATAAAATATAGCTGGGCGTTATGGCGGCGCCTGTAGTCCCACCTGCTTGGGAGGCTGAGGCAAGAGAATCACTTAAGCCCAAGAGTTTGAGGTTGCTGTGAGCTGTGATGCCACGGCTCTCTACCCAGGGCAACATACTGGGACTCTGTCTCAAAAAAAAAAAAAAAAACAGTGAAATGCCACCTCACACCAATTAGGGTGGCCACTGTGGGACACAGATAGCCGGTGTTGATGAGAATGTGGAGAAGCTGGAGCTCAGTTTACTGTTGGCAGGAGTGTAAAATGGTGCAGCTGCCATTGGGGAAATTGTATGGTCATTCTTGAGAAAGTTAAAAAATGAGGCTCGGCGCCTGTGGCTCAATGGGCTAAGGCGCCAGCCACGTACACCTGAGCTGGCGGGTTCAAATCCAGCCCGGGCCCACCAAACAACAATTACGGCTGCAACCAAAAAATGGCTGGGCGTTGTGGCAGGCACCTGTAGTCACAGCTACGTGGGAGGCGGAGGCAGGAGACTCGCTTGAGCCCAGGAATTGGAGGTTGCTATGAGCTGTGATGCCACAGCACTCTATCCAGGGTGACAGCTTGAGGCTCTGTCTCAAAAAAAAAAAGTTAAAAAGGAGAGTCCCATATGATCCAGCAGTTCCACCTTGTGGTTCATACTAGAACTAAAAGCAGGGTCTTGCAGAGATATTCGTACACCCATGGTCAAAGCAGCGTTATTCATAAGAGCCAAGAGGTAGAAGTAACACACGTGTCTGATGGGTGACCGGATAAAACATAGTGCACATCCAGTAGGGGTTTTGTTTGTTTGAAATAGAGTCTCACGGGCGGCGCCTGTGGCTCATGGAGACGGGCACCGGCCCCATATACCGAAGGTGGTGGGTTCAAACCCAGCCCTGACAGAACTGCAAAACAAAAATAGCCAGGCGTTGTGGTGGGCGCCTCTGGTCCTAGCTACTTGGGAGGCTGAGACAAAGAGAATCGCCTAAGCCCAGGAGGTGGAGGTTGCTGTGAGCTGTGTGACGCCACGGCACTCTACCAAGGGCGATAAAGTAAGACTCTGTCTCTACAAAAAAATAAAAAATAAAATAAAAAATAAAAAAATAAAAAAAATGAAATAGAGTCTCACTTTGTCACCCTCAGTAGAGTGCAGTGACGTCACAGCTCACAGCAACCTCAGACTCTTGGCTCAAGCAATTCTCTTGCTTCAGCCTCCCAAGTAGCTGGGACAACAGGCGCCCACCACAACGCCCAGCTATTTTTAGAGACAGGGTCTTGCTCTTGTTCAGGCTGGTCCTGAATTCCTAAGCTAAGGCAATCCACCCACCTCAGCTTCCCAGTGTGCTAGGATTACAGGTGTGAGCCACCTCGCCGAACCCAGTAGAATATTATTCAGCCTTACAAAGAAAGGAAATCCTGATACACGCTGATGAGTACCACAAGGGCTGACCCTGGGGCCAGTGTCAAACAGGAGAGACGTTGTTCAAGTTCCCTCACGTGAGTTCGCAGAGCAGGCAGATTCCTGGAAGAGGAAGTACAGCGGCTAAGGGTGCGTGTTGAAGGGCAGAGTTTCAGTTTTATAAGATGAAACGTGCTGGAGATGGATGGTGGTGATATCTACACAGCAGTGTGAATATGCTCAGTGCCTCTCAACTGTACATTGAAAAATGGCTTAAATGGTACATTTTTTATTATGTGTAAAAAAAAAAAGAAAAATTGAAAAAAATTGGCCTTCTGGAAAAGTATCTTCAGTGCATTTATTTATTTATTAAATGGAGGGAGCCTCCAGGTAAACTCCAGCCACTGCCCCACGTTGGGTGCTGTCTAGGGGCAGCTGCTGTTGGGGTCAGGCCCCATTTTATCCTCCATCTCCCATTACTTTACTGAAGAAGCTCCTTCTCTGTTTCCTACTTTGGTTGAATTTGTCTTTACATGACTAAGTGGAGTGAAGTAAATGTGTCAGTGGGTAGGGCAAAAGTCAAGAAGTCCTGTTGCCAGGTGTTAAGTACTACGTAAAAAGTATGCAGAATGCGCTCAGGTGGAGGAGAAACCACGTTCACCTCTGTCAGATACAGATCCAGCAGGCAAGAGCCCTGGGAAGCCCAGACCAAGCAGGACTGACCAGCAGCCATGGGTGCTCAGGGAGATGGAGCACTGGTTGGAGGATGGAGTAAGTCTGCCTTTCCAAATCTGCTGTCCAGTCACCAGGTCACTTACCTTCCCCAAGTCCACACTGTTCTGCATCCTAAACTTCTTGAAAGTTGCTGAGTTTTTTGGCTGGGCATGGTGGCTCACACCTGCAATCCTGGCACTCTGGGAAGCCGAGGTGAGAGGGTCCCTTGAGGTTAGAAATTCAAGACAAGCCTGAGCAAGAGTGAGACCCCTGTCTCTACTAAAAATAGAAAAACTTGCTAGGCTTGGTGGTGGGTACCTGTAGTCCCAGCTACTCGGGAGGCTAAGGTAGGAGGATTGCTTTGGCCAGGAGTTTGAGCTTTCTGTGAGCTGGGCTGAGGCCACTGCACTCTAGCCTGGGCATCAGAGTGAGACTCTGTCTCCAAAAAAAAAAAAAGAAAAGAAAAGAAAAGTTAGCTAGTTTTTAAACATGTGGCCCTGAGTCTTTTTCTTCTTCTTCCTTTTTTTTTTTTTTGTGAGACTGAGCCTCAAGCTGTTACCCTGGGTAAAGTGCTGTGGCTTTGTAGCTCACAGCAACTTCTAGCTACTGGGTTCAAGCAATCCTCTTGCCTCAGCCTCCCAAGTAACTGGGACTATAGGTGCCTGACATCACACCTGGGCAGTGTTTCTGTTTTTAGGAGAGATGGGGTCTCTTGCTCATGCTGGTCTCAAACTCTTGCGATCAGGCTTGGCCTCCCAGAGTGCTAGGATCATAGTCTTATTTTTTTTTTTAAGTAAATTTATTTCAGGTTAATGTGGAGATACAAGCAACCAGGTCAAAATATTTGACTTAGTTGAGTTAATCTTCTCGTTATATCCCACACACAGAAGGTGTGCCAACCCCACCCCACCCGGTGCCCACTCAGTGAGAGCACTTCAACCCCCTCTCCCCCCCTCATCTCTTCCCCTTAACTTGAATTGAAATGAGTTTTTCTCCTTTGGGGGCATGCATTGGATCATCTACTGGTTTCATATTAGAATTGAGTACATTGGATAATTGCTTCTCCATTCTTGTGATACTTTACTAAGAAGAATGTGTTTCAACCCTATCCAGGTTAATACAAAAGATGTAAAGTCTCCATCTTTTTTCTTTTTGTTTGTTTTTTTTGAGACAGTCTCACTATGTCACCCTCAGTAGTGTGCTGTGGTGTCACAGCTCACAGTAACCTCAAACTCTTGGGTTCAAGTGATTCTCTTGCTCAGCCTCCCAAGTAGGTGGGACTGTGGGTGCCTGCCACAACGCCTGGCTATTTTTTGTTGCTTAGCTGGGTTCAAACCCACCAAATTTGGTGTGTGTGGCTGGCGCCGTAACCACTGAGCTATGGGTGCCAAGCCAAGTTTACATCTTTTTTAATGGCTGAATAGTATTTCATGGTATACATACATCACAGTTTGTTGATCCATTCCTAGGTTGATGGACTTTTATGTTGTTTCTACGTCCTGGCAATTGTAAATTGAGCTTCAGTAAACAATCTAGTGCAGATGTCCTTGGGGTAAAGTGATTTTTTTTTTCTTCTGGGTAGATGCCTAGTAGTAGGATTGTGGGGTCAAATGGGAGATCTAATATGACATCTTAGAGTATTCTCCATAGTTTCATCCAAAGAGGCTGTGTGAATTTGTAGTCCCACTGACAATGTAAAAGTGTTCCCTTCTCTCCACATTCTTGTCAGCATCTTTGGCTTTGGGACTTTGTGATATGTGATAATCTTAATAGGGTTAGGTGGTATCTCAGGGTAGTTTTGATTTGCATTTCTCTGATGATTGGGGATGATGAGCATTTTTTCATATATTTGTTAGCCATTTGTCTGTCTTCCTTAGAGAAAGTTCTGTTCATTTCTCTTGCCCAGTCATCTATGGGATTGTTGGGTCCTTTTGTTGATTAATTTGAAATCTCCGGGCAGCACCTGTAGCTCAAAGGAGTAGAGCGCTGGCCCCATATGCCAGAGGTGGCGGGTTCAAACTCAGCCCCGGCCAAAAACTGCAAAAAAAAATTTTGAGTTCTCTGTAGATCCTATTTATCAAGCCTTTGTCTGATTCATAATATCCAAATACCTTTTCCCATTCTGAATGTTGTCTATTTGCTTTGGTTGTTTTCTTCTTAGCTGTACAGAAGCTTTTCAGTTTAATTAAGTCCCATTTATTTGTTTTTGTTATTATTGTAATTGCCACAGAAGTCATCTTCATAAAATCTTTCCCCAGGCCGGGTGGCGCCTGTGGCTCGAAGGAGTAGGGCTCCAACCCCATATGCTGGAGGTGGTGGGTTCAAACCCAGCCTCGGCCAAAAATGGCAAAAAAAAAAAACAAACTCTTTCCTCTTTCTCCAGGCTGATACAGTCAAGTGTTTTCCCCATACTTTCTTTGGGAATTTTTATTTTTTCATGCCTTACATTTAAATCTTTTATCCATCTTGAATCATTTTTTGTAAGTCGTGAAAGGTATGGGTCCAGTTTCAGTCTTTTACATGTGGATATCTAGTTCTCCCAGCACCATTTCTTAAATAGGGATTCTTTTCCCCAGTGTATGTTCTTGTTTGGTTTTATCAAGGATCAGGTGGCTGTAATATATTAGTTTTATCTCATGGTTTTCTCTTTGGTTCCAAATGTCTGTCTCTATTTTTGTGCCAATAACCATGCTGTTTTGATCACTGTGACCTTATAGTATAGCCTGAAGTCTGATAGGGTGATGTCCCCAGCTTTTTTTTTTTTTTTATTATTACTAAGAATTGCCTTGACTATAGGGTTTTTTTTCTGGTTTCATTCTGAGTCTTTCTTATTCCTGTTCCCTCCCCAGTACTTTAAGTATCCTTCACTGGTATCCAGTGAATGCTTGTTTGGCAGGTGGGTGAGTGCATGTTGGGGCACGGTCATGGCATGTCTCAGAGGCCCTGTGGGGCATAGGGGCTGGCAATATGTTCCACTCCCCCCATACCTCCCTGGCCTCCTTTCTGTTTCTGTTTCTCAGAGGTCACTCCTGTTAGGCTTCTTGGTTTTTTCCAATAATTCTCTATATATTTGAAATATTTTATTTTAACCCCTCACCAAACATGTCTATAATTTACTGGATTTTTAAAATAATCTTATCTTGATGTCAATGGTTCGTTCTTTTTAATTGAAGTGTTCTGTGCAGGGCCTGCAGCACAAACCAAACACACAGTCCCTAGGCTAGCAGAGGTGCAGTCAGTACCCAGATCAGGCGTCAGAGCAACCTCCCAGGTAGGGGAGTGCCTGCTTCGGAGCAGGTGTCTGTTTCTGCGCTCTGCGTGTTTCCTAACTGACCCACCATGTGCTTTTGAGCCTTGGGACTACAGCCAGTATTGGTGTCCACGGCTGCTGTTCTAAGGCAGAACGGACCCTCCACTTTGACTCACATGTTCTTAGCTGGCTGTCTTCCTGCCTCCCATGGTAGCCTATCCAGCTCCTCTGTGCTCTGAGAGCTCCATGTGCTCTGTGCCTTTCTGCCAGGCTTGAGCTCTGGACCTGCAAGTGTGTTGCTTTGTGTCTTTGGTACATTCTGGAACATCTGAAGCCTCAGTTTCCTCACTGATGAGATGAGTGGGCTGCTGGCTTCCTGAGAGTTAGTTTGTCATGAGATGACACGTATGGATGTGGACATCCTGTGTCCACATCGCTTCTTAGAGCAATCTGAAATCTCAGAGACCTGGTGAGCATCTTTTTTTTCATAGGAAATGCTGATACTTTTTTTTTTCTTTTTTTGAGACAGAGTCTCACTATGTCATCCTCAGTAGAGTGCTGTGGCGTCACATCTCACAGCAACCTTGAATTCTTGGGCTTAAGCGATTCTCTTGCCTCAGCCTCCCAAGTAGCTGGGACTACAGGCACCTGCCACAATACCTACCTTTTATATTTGTTTTTATTTTATTTTTTTGTGGTTGTTTAGCTGGCCTGGGCCAGGTTCGAACCCGCCACCCTCGGTGTATGTGGCTGGTGCCGTAACCACTGTGCTTCGGGTGCCGAGCCTGATACTCCCTTTTAAAATTGTTGAGTTTGTTTTCCCTGAAATCACAGCTCATGTTGCTGTGCCGTTTGATGTATGCTCTGTGACAGACTAATGGAATAGCCTCTTCTCCCCACAGTGCTGCCAACTCCTGCCCATCCAGCCCCCGGGGAGCAGGGTCTTCAGGATACAAAATGGGCCGAGTGATGCCATCTGACCTCAATTTAATGGCCGAAAACTCACAGCCAGAACATGAAAAGGAAGCTTCCGGAGGAGACAGCCCAAAGGTAAATGTTCTATGATTTTTAAACAGTGCCCAAGCCTTCACGTGGCCACACCATCTTCATCATGTCCAGCCATAGCCTCTCTAGTACTTGTGGAGAATTGCAAGTTGTCATGGCCCAGTGCGGTACAGCCTGGTCCTGGTGTGGCTCTGTGCACCTCAGTGTCGGGGTTGTGCTTGTGGCAGGCTGGGTTCTGAGCAAGGAGCTGACAGCAGAAGACAGAGAAGGCCATGGTCCTCAGGAGCTCATGGGTACTTGTGTTCCGGGAAACTGTAAACAGGTTAGCATGCCTGTCTGAGCTGTGGGCTGTGCAGACGCACACAGGCCTTTGGGAGGCACTTCCATCCCATGTGCACTGCAGGTGTTGAGGGTTGGTTGCACTGTGGCCCTGTGTGTGTTATTCTTTGACCTGGTAATTTCCCTTTATGGCTTGGTCAGAGCGAAGTGGATAAGAGTTCACATAAAACAGAAGACCGAAGCAGCCTGAATGCCTGCAGGGATCAACGACTCAAATGTGGGGGACAGGGCACAGTGATCACTGATGGGGCACACTGCTGCAGCCCAGCAGTGTGCGAGAGATGCTCCGCAGCCCTGGCCAGAGGGAGACACAGAATGGGTGTGCTCTGATTCCATTTTTCCAGGTTTGAAATTGGGCAACTCTAGACTGTATTGTTTCAGGGTGAAGTTCGTGTGGTCAGACTCTGAATAAATCATAGCAAAATTGTGATTGCTATAAAAAGTCAGGGGCAGGGGCAGCCTCTCTTAGAGGGAGAGGCTGCAGGCTGAGAGCCAAGTCACAGGCTATGTTTATAAAAAGTCAGGCACAGGCGGCTCAGCACCTGTAGCTCAGTGAGTAGGGCGGCCGGCCACATACACCAAAGCTGGTGGGTTCGAGCCCCACCTGGACATGCTAAAACAACAATGACAACTGCAACCAAAAAATAGCTGGGCGTTGTGGCGAGCGACTATAGTCCCGGCTATTTGGGAGCCTGAGGCAAAAGAATCGCTTAAACCCAGGAGTTTGAGGTTGCTGTGAGCAGTGACGCCACGGCACTCTACCAAGGGTGACATAGTGAGACTCTGTCTCAAAAAAAAAAGTCATCCTCTCTGAGAGGCAGAGGCTGCAGGCTGAGAGCCAGGTCACAGGCCATGTTTTGCCTGTAGGCCCAGTGTGCTGATCTTCACTTTATAAAAGTTCGTTCAGCCAACATCACTGTATTTTTAACTTCTCTTGTGTTTTTCTTTTAAAAAAGTTCTTAGATACATGCAGAAAGTAGATCACCAGGAAATACCCCTACAGCACACACAGTGAGGAAGCCCTTGTTAACTGTTTGTAAGGAGGGGTGAAATCCAGCTCCTGGGCTCAAGTGATCCTCTTGCCTCAGCCTCCTGAGTAGCTGAGATTACAAGTGGCATTGCACCCAGCTATTTTTCTTTTCTTTATTTTTTTGTAGAGACAAGGTCTTATAATGTTGCTCAGGCTAGTCTTTTTTTTTTTTTAAGGAGACAGAGTCTCACTCTGTTGTCCTGGGTAGAGTGCCATGGCGTCATAGCTCACAGCAACCACCAAATCCTGGGCTTAAGCGATTCTCTTGCCTCAGCCTCCTGAGTAGCATGGACTACAGGCACCTGCCAGAATGCCTGGCTGTTTTTTTGTTGCAGTTTAGTCAAGGCCGAGTTCGAACCCACCATCCTCGGTATATGGGCCAGCGCTCTACCCACTGAGCCCCAGGTACTGTCCCAGGCTAGTCTTAAACTCCTGGCTTCAAGTGATCCCCCCATACCAGCCTACAAAAGTGCTGGGGTTACAGGTGTGAACCACCACCACTGTACCTGGCTTTTTATGTCTATAGTTGTTAATTTAAAAAATTCATATAATATCATTGTGAATATATTCTTTTACAAATTACTCTTTGCTTTCAACGTCTGTTATTCATCCATGTTCACGCGGGTATTTCTCAGAGGTTTGTGAGCAGGGGTGGCACTTTCCTGCCCACTGGACTGGTTGCACTGATGTGTGTGGGTTTTTAAGCTATTGCAGGGGCTTCAACCACCCATAGCCTTAAACAAGCTGGGGCCAGGACTGCTGCCGCCCTGAGAGGTGCAGCATCCTGCACAGAAGGGCAGTGTTTGCCTGGGTGCCACAGCCACATTGGGGCCCTGCCTCTAGCTGGTCCACCCTCAGCATTGTGCTGTGTGTTGTCACCACGTGAGGGCTTCTTGGTTGGCAGGGTTGGGCGCTCTGTGTCTTTGGGCTAAGTCCTAACTCTGACCCTAACCCTGGTCCCCAGCAGCTCCAGCAGTGTCTGCCTTCTCCCTTCTCCCCAGATGCCATGCTGGGTTCTGGGTCAGTGTGTGTTGCTCTGGACTCCTCTGAGACCTAGTGGCTTTTCCTTTCTTTTCTTACTTTTTTTTTTTGAGACAGAACCTCAAGCTGCCCCTCTGGGTAGAGTGCTGTGGCATCACAGCTCACAGCAACCTCCAACTTCTGGGCTCAAGCGAGTCTCCTGCCTCTGCCTCCCAAGTAGCTGGGACTACAGGCACCCGCCACAACGCCCGGCCATTTTTTTGGTTGCAGCTGTCATTGTTGTTTGGCAGGCCTGGGCTGGATTTGAACCCGCCAGCTCAGGTGTACGTGGCTGGCGCCTTAGCCACTTGAGCCACAGGCGCGGAGTCTTTTTCTTACTTTTTCATTCTTGACATTTGGGTTTTTTTCCTTGTGTGTTTTTTTTTTTTTTAGTGTTTTTATTTTATTAGTCTATACTTCATTTGTTTCCTTCAGATTTTCAAATTATATTACTTTTTTTTTTTGAGATAGAGCCTCAAGCTGTCACCCTGGATACAGTGCCGTGGCATCACAGCTCACAGCAACCTTCAATTCCTGGGCTCAAGCGAGTCTCCTGCCTCTGCCTCTCAAGTAGCTGGACTACAGGCACCCACCACGACGTCCGGCCATTTTTTGGTTGTAGCCACCATTGTTGTTTGGCGGGCCCGGGCTGGATTCCAACCCCCCAGCTCAGGTGTACATGGCTGGCACCTTAGCCCGTTGAGCCACAGGCGCCAAGCCAAATTATATTACTTTTGTAACAAGAAAAGTGAAGTATGAGGAGCACTTAAAAATACCCTAGAATCCTTAATTTTAGTAAATTTGGAAAAAATTATTTTAATACTCTGATTTTTTTTTTTTAAATACAGGATGACTCAAAGCCACCTTATTCCTATGCACAGTTAATAGTACAAGCAATTACAATGGCTCCTGATAAACAACTCACCCTAAATGGAATTTACACACACATCACAAAAAATTACCCGTACTACAGGACTGCAGACAAGGGCTGGCAGGTAAATCTCTTTCATTTTGTTATTGAATGTTTATGTTACATGTGAGAGAGGCTGAGTGATGCAGAGGAGAATGCATTGCTGCTTTATTTAAGTCAGGTCCAGGTTAAGAAGGCAAGATGAGGAAGAAGCGTCAGAGGCCAAATGTGGTCACACTCTGTCTAACCTTTGCATGGAGAAAAGGAAGAATGGTTCTGGAAAAAGATCAACACTTATTTTTTTATGTTCCATATGTTCATGGTAATTCATGTCCACGTAGGATTTGTAAAGCATGGATTTTTTTATATCTGTCTTGGACCAACTCAGTTCATTTCACAAATCTGAAACTCAGGAGTACTCAAACACCTAGCCTGTCCTTTGCTTTGCATTCTTCCAACTTCCTCCTCTACTCCGGCTGGTGTGCAGAAGTTGTGAAGTTGTATAGAGACAATTTTCAAACTGTGTTTTACCAAGGAACTCTTCTTTCAAAAGACGTCTTCTTCACTTGGCCAGTATGTAAAACAGGTAGTTGTTGCGTGGCCTGGGCTGTCCCAGGGTATGCTGTGGGGTCAGTGTAAAATATTCACTCTTGTTGATCACCTTGTGTACTGATAATTTTTTAATTTGTATGTTGTGTTGTTTTTTTGTTTGTTTCTGCATACCTACATTGTGTTTGGCTATTCACAGGGTATGCGGGAAAAGCTCAGTAATTGATACGGTTTGGTATAATTTGAAATACAGGATATTAAAAATGTAACAAAAGAAGTCAGCACAGTGGCTCATGCCTGTAATCCTAGCACTCTGAGAGGTTGAGGTGGGTGGATTGCTTGAGTTCATGAGTTCAAGACCAGCCTGAGCAAGAGCAAGACCCCGTATCTACTAAAAATAGAAAATCTGAAGCAAGAGGATCACTTGAGCCCAAGATTTCAAGGTTGCTGTGAGCTGAGATGCCAATGGCCCTCTACCCAGGGCAACAGTTTGACAAAAAACAGTCTCACTAAAAAAAAAAGAGAGAGAAGAAATGTATGCTTAAGATTTTTGAATTCACTAAATTACCAAGAATGGCTACATTAGTTCTTTGAGGCACTGGTTTAATGGGCATATGATCCTTTAGAAAGCATGTTTGTTGGACACACCACCCTGGTGGTGTGGGCAGTGAGAAGGGTAATGTTGTCTGTTTAATGAAGGAAGACTCTTTTCTTACAACTGCAGATGCACACACACACTGTCATAAGAATAGTCTACTAACCAGGCTCGGCGCCTGTGGCTCAGCGGGCTAAGGCGCCAGCCACGTACACCTGAGCTGGCGGGTTCGAATCCAGCCTGGGCCCGCCAAACAATGACGGCTGCAACCAAGAAATGGCCGGGCGTTGTGGTGGGCGCCTGCAGTCCCAGCTACTTGGGAGGCGGAGGCAGGAGACTAGCTTGAGCCCAGGAATTGGAGGTTGCTGTGAGCTGTGATGCTATGGCACTCTGTCCAGGGTGACAGCTTGAGGCTCTGTCTCCAAAAAAAAAAAAAAAAAAAAAAGAATAGTCTACTAACCAAATCCTCAATATTTTCTTGTAAGGGGGCCCAGGGTCTTCAGAAGATTCAAAGTAAGACCCAGCCTCCACGTTGGCCCCCAGACCCTGCCTTGCCCCACTCCCTGTTCACAGCAAGGGCCATGGTGTAGCTGGCCATGTGGGGATCCTAGAGTGGAGGGCGGTCCACACCTAGGTCATGTCAGGACCTCTCAACACATTGTGTCATCGATTCTGGCTGCATTTACCATATTTTAACATTTAAAAGAGTGGTGCTTAAAACATAAAATGGAAAAAATACAAAACTAGATAATAACTTTGGTCTGTGTTCCACAGCTCTGTCACAGAGAGAAGCTCTGTGGAGCACAGCCACTGCACAGCCTGTGGGGCTTGGAGTATAAGTGCAGCCACATACAGTGCTCTGGCAACTAGAGCACTGGGGGCTTTAAGGAGTGTTTCTGAGACTCTGACCTGTCTCTCTCAGGTTGCACTCCCGTGTGCTTCCTGATGTGAGTATATTTGGATGCTGCTAGCAGCAGCTCAAGATTTTACTGTTGGAGAGAATAGAAGGATGGAGGGTAGCCCTTGCTTGGTTTCCTGGGTCCTGAGTCTGGAAGATAAGACAGACCTTTTGGGGAGTAGAACTCTCTGGCCAGTCTTTCTTCTTGGACCAAGGGCAGAAAGGCAAGGACATCAGCCCCAAGTCTGTGCCCTCCCATTCCTGCCTAATGCCAGAGCCCACTTAGGGGAGCAAATTACAATCATAGCTACAAATTAAGCACCTTCTCACTTGAACTATCATTGTACTTGTTTTCATTGAAACATTTTCTTTTTTGTCTACATGAAGGTCCATAAGGATGACTGTGCATCTCTTGCCTGAGTGAGGCTGCTCCTGGGTGCCATCTGACTAGTAGGAGGGATGCCTCTGGGTGCCATCTGACTAGTAGGAGGGATGCCTGCTCCAGACCCCATAGCTCATGGATATGTCCTCCTCTTATTGTCCCCAAAAGACAATAAGTCGCTTTGGGAACACTGACTGGAGGGGGCTCTCAGCAGCCTTTCCAGTGACAGTGCTTGAGGTCACTGTGGGTGTCAGACCTTACCCTGTTTTCCTCCCTCCTAGCTTAAAACAAAAGGCCTTTCTATTTTATATCCTTTTTTTCGTTGAGACAGAATCTCACTATGTGCCGCTGGCAGAGTGCTGTGATGTCACAGCTCACAGCAACCTCAAACTCTTGGGCTCAAGCAATTCTCTTGCCTCAGCCTCCCAAGTAGCTAGAACTACAGGCGCCCACCACAATCCCTGGCTATTTTTAGAAACAGTGTCTCACTCTTTCTCGGGCTGGTCTTAAACTCCTTAGCTCAACGGATCCTCCTGCTTCATCTTACCAAAATGCCAAGGATTACAGGCGTGAACCACCGATGCCCAGCCTAGAACCTTGTTTCTTAAAAGTGCTACGTTCTGGGTGGCGCCTGTGGCTCATTGAGTAGGGTGCCGGCCCCATATACAGAAGGTGGCGGGTTCAGGAAGGTGGCAGGTTCAAACCTGGCCTCTGCCGAACTGCAAAACAGAAAAATAGCCAGGCGTTGTGGCCGGTGCCTGTAGTCCCAGCTACTCGGGAGACTGAAGCAAGAGAATCGCCTAAGCCCAGGTTGGAGGTTGCTGTGAGCTGTGTGAAGCCATGGCACTCTACCGAGGGTGATAAAGTGAGACTCTGTCTCTACAAAAAAAAAAAAAAAGTGCTACATTCTTTTTCTTTTGAGAGACAAAGAATTTTGGCAGAACAGCCCATTTAAGAAATGTGAGTCTGCTGAGCTGGCGGGTTTGAATCCAGCCCAGGCCCGCCAAACAACAATGACAGCTGCAACCAAAAAATGGCCGGGCGTTGTGGCGGGTGCCTGTAGTCCCCAGCTACTTGGGAGGCGGAGGCAAGAGACTCGCTTGAGCCCAGGAATTGGAGGTTGCTGTGAGCTGTGATGCCACATCACTCTATCCAGGGTGACAGCTGGAGGCTCTGTCTCAAAAAAAAAAAGAAAAAAGAAATGTGAGTGTACAGCTTGCACCTGCTCTCCCCAGTGGGGTGTGGCAGGCGGCAGCACATGCCTCTCTGGGTGCTTGAGCCTGTGCCTGGCATGGTTCAGGAGTGCCTATTCAGGCTTCCTGGAGACTAGAGTCTACAGCTTAGTGTGGGTAGTTTTCATTTTTGCCTACTGCACAGTTTTGTGGTTTGTCAACAGAGGACATTGAAGGATAAAACTAGGTGGCGTGAGTAACCCTATTGAAAAGATGGCGTGTTTCTTTCCCTTCGTTGCATTTTTTGGCCAAAATGGTTTTTTGTGATTTTACAGTTTTATCCATCCCAGAATTATTGTGACTATAGAAAGTTTGAAAAGACGGGGCTCTCAGCCTCCCAAGGGACCAGAACTGGTTTTGTCTCTTTTCTTTTTTTTTCCCTGAGACAGTCTCATTCTGTCACACTGGGATTGAGTGCTGTGGCATCATAGCTCACAGCAACCTCAAACTTGCAAACTCAGAAGATCCTCCTGCCTCAGCCTGGGACTACAGGTGCCCAACATAACACTCGGTTAGTTTTTCTATTTTTAGTAGAGATGGGGTATTGCTCTTGCTCAGGCTGGTCTGGAATTCCTGAGCTCAAGGGATCCACCCTCCTTGGCCTCCCAGAGTTCTGGGATTACAGGAGTGAATCCCTGTGCCTGGCCCAGAGCTTGTTTCTTTTCATAGTCTGGGCATCCTTAGCCCCATCTTGGGGATGTCCTTCCCTCACCATTTGTAAACCACAGTGAGAGTGTGCATTGGCACATTGTTGGGGGATCCAGAAGCTTCAGGAGGTTGGCTGCACTGCAGAAGTGGGAGGCTGTGCTCAGGAAGGAAAGGCTCAGGAGGATGAGGTTTCTCAGCATTGCAGACCCTTTTCTTCATATTTAGCATCAAAGAATAATAACTCACTCACTTTTTTGAATACTTCATACCTGAATCCTTAGAGTCCTGTTACTGTGGCGTAATATATGTAGCGGCATAACAAAGGAGTGTCCATCCTGCCTTTGATCTGACTGCAAAGGCCTTAACTTACCTTAAAGATAGGAGTGACTTGGCTCGGCACCCGTAGCTAAGTGAGTAAGGGTGCTGACCACATACACCAAGGGTGCCAGGTTCAAGCCTGGCCTGGGCCTGCTAAACAACAATGACAACTGCAACCAAACATAGCCGGGCGTTGTGGTGGGCGCCTGTAGTCCCAGCTACTTGGGAGGCTGAGGCAAGAGAATTGCTTACGCCCAAGAGTTTGAGGTTGCTGTGAGCAGTGATGCAACAGCACTTTACCAAGGGTGACATAGTAAGACTGTCTCAACAACAACAAAAAAAGACAGAGTGACTTTATTCTTATTGGATCGACATTAACTATCTCATAACTTTCATGGTTTTGGACAATGCAAAAAAAAAAAATCTCATTCCTTCCATTTTCTAGAGTCTTGTTGGCTGGAAAATCATAAACAACCTTTTATGAATTCTGTCTCACTGCCCATAGGATTGTTGTTAGAGTAGAGAGGAGAATGTATCCTGTCATGATGCAGGAGGGGTTCTATTACATTTCAGAATAGAAAATAGCAACTTCTCGGTTCATTAATTTCATGTCTTGTAAGTGATGTTGGTGGTAACAAACAGCATTCATGAGGTCTCCTTCCTTCCCACATGGAGGGGATGGCCAGTTCCCTGAAGTAGCATTTTTTGCTTTCAGATTCCCACTGTGCTCCACAATGTGTGCATGAAACCACTCCAGGCAGTGCAGCTACAGCCTTCCCTTGGGGGGCAAAGTGCTCTGTGGGTCATGCCTGGCGGGAATTCTTCCTGGATTCCTGCGTGGGGGACTGGGACTCTGACAGTAGTACACCAAGGGGAGCTGTTGGGCCTTGGAAGGCATCTGTGACAATTGCCTTTTTCATGTGTTACCCTGTCTGGGTTTGCTTTTCTTAATCTACAGTCTTAGAATCTACCTTCTCTTCCAAACTTTAAAAAATTTGAATGCCGGCTCGACGCCTGTGGCTCAACAGGCTAAGGCGCCAGCCATGTACACCTGAGCTGGCGGGTTCGAATCCAGCCCGGGCCCACCAAACAAGAATGACGGCTGCAACCAAAAAATGGCCGGGCGTTGTGGCGGGCGCCTGTAGTCCCAGCTACTTGGGAGGCAGAGGCAGGAGACTCACATGAGCCCAGGAATTGGAGGTTGCTGTGAGGCTCTATCCAGGGTGACAGCTTGAGGCTCTGTCTCAAAAAAAAAAAAAAAATTTGAGTGCCAAAGGTTTACCTTCTCTGTCTTTGACCAGGGGGCGCAGGGGAGTACCAGTGGAGGAATTGGTGGAAAGGTTGGTTATCAGGTAAACCCAATGATAAAACATCATAGCAATTATCTGTAGTTATTAAAATATTCTAAATCTCACCTAATACATTTATTTGTAAACAGTTGCACAAATCACAGACAGCCTCATCTGCCCCTCATGTCTGTGACGTGCTTGTGCTCACAGGGCAGAGGCGCTGCATGTGGCCCGTGACTAGAGTAGTCCATGAACAGCCCCCGAGGTGGGTTGTGAAGTGTCATCTATGTGTTTTGTTTCTCTGCTGCCTTTGACAATTTGGGATTTCAGACTGTAGCTTGCAATTCTATGAGAGGGTTACTTGAGGAATTTAGAAATGATTTTTGGATAGCCTCAAATTTTATTTTGAATTACTGCTTTTTCAAACTTTAATCATTTAATTTTAAATTTCTATACTGATGTGAATGCATAAAGTATCAACGTGAGTCTGTGACTTTGCTCTGACTGTGGGGTGTCACAGTAGGCTTTCAGACAGCTTTTGTAATAGAATGATGGGCAAAGAGTTAAGAGATGAGTTTTCTCTATGTACCTTACAAAATTATTAGGAGGATCAAATAAAAAACTGTATATGAAGGTACTTGGCAAGGTACTCTACTACCGAAGATTGTGTCAATAATAATTCTCAACCTTTTGCCCCTTTTTCTCCTTTGCTGATTTGCCATATACTTTACACTGGATTAATTTACTTTAAATGGCACGTCAGATTCTTTAATTCTGTGCAAAAATAGGTCAGCCTTGTTGGTCCACCTGGAGGGAGGAGTCCAGGTGACAGCACTGGGGCTTTTTGGTCTCCTGCCTCAAGTTGGAAATAGTACACACTCCTCGCCCGCTCCTCCTGCCCCCCTTCCTCTGTGCTGTGTCCTTTCCTGCCTAGCAGCCTCCAGCCCCCTCTGACCAAAGGGCTCAAACCTCAGCTGCTTCTCCCTCTGAGTTGCTCGAGAGGGGAAGAGGGCTGCTCCTTCCCACCAGTGCTGCTCTTACATTTCATTCCCATGCTCTGCAGGAGCTGAACTTGTAGGTTCCTGCTTTGCAGGGCACTAAAACTAGGGCACGTTTTATTTCTCAGCAAAGAAATATATGAATTCTACGTATTTTTTTATGTTTCATAGAATTCAATTCGCCACAATCTCTCTCTGAATCGTTATTTCATCAAAGTACCGCGTTCCCAGGAAGAACCAGGCAAAGGCTCATTCTGGAGGATAGATCCTGCCTCTGAAAGCAAATTAATAGAGCAGGCTTTTAGGAAAAGACGGCCTAGGGGCGTGCCTTGCTTTAGAACCCCTCTGGGACCGCTCTCTTCTAGGTAAGGAAAAAAGAGGAACAAAAAGGCCTCACTTAATGGTCAGTAAATTTACCTTCAATGTATTGGTAAATTTTCCTTTTGACAATGAGGAACTACCAAATGCCTTATCACTGAATGTTGGGATGGGGATCCGGGTGCCCCCATATGTTCTTGTTTCTGGTGTTGGGAACACACAGATTGTTGTTCCCGTGAGGTGGCTCTTGCTTCATTGAGTTCACGGCATGTTGTTAACATAACTAGATACCTTTCACCTGAGTCTGCAGCCTAACAATGCTGCATTTATGATTCTCCTTTCCTTTGGCATGCACAGAGTCCTTTGAAAATATCTTTTAGCCTTAAACTCAAGATTGACTTATTCATTGTTAATTTGCCTGATTTTAAAATTATACCTTTCTAGCTTAATTAATACTCTGTTTTTAACCAAAGAAAGAAAAGAGCATGACGTAAGTCTAAAGCCGCCTTCAGTTCTCCCACTGCTGCAGCCTGTGGGCTCTGCCAGGCAGAGGGCGCCCGTGGCTCTGCTGCAGGCCGTGACAGTCCCATTAGCACCCCGAGCAACTGCAGTAGGTGGCAGGTCCCGGCGACACCCCCTTTGCAAAGTACACTTAGTAGAATGAGAAGCACTTTGTGGGAGGGGGTTGCCCGCAAAACTACATGTCATCTTTCTGGTGCCACAGGAGTGCCCCAGCCTCTCCCAATCATGCTGGGGTACTGTCTGCTCACTCCAGCGGCGCCCAGACCCCCGAGAGCCTGTCCAGGGAAGGTTCGCCGGCACCCCTGGAGCCTGAGCCTGGTGCCTCACAACCCAAACTCGCTGTCATCCAGGAAGCTCGGTTTGCCCAGAGCGCACCAGGTGAGACGCGGTGAGAGTGCAGATGCCGGAGCTCAGCACAGAGGTAGCTGGGCTTCCAGGAAGGCCTCTGTGTCTTTGTGCCTCGTTCCTGCTGCTCTCTGCATAGTGCCTAAAGGTCATTTTACAAGTCTGGGAAAAATAATTAAGTACTATGGGTGTTTAGAAAGAGGTCAGCATTCTTTAAATGACATTGTGTATAGATGTGTGAAATAATTTAGGATTATCCTGTTTCTAAGTTGCTTTGTTATATGTGAAAAAGTCCCCCCAAAAAACAAAAGCTCCATAAATTAGACAGAGTAGACCCTGATTGGAAGCAGAAAACGTCCATTTAATGAAGAGGTGAGTACTTGACAGTTTATTTATAGTCACAATATAGAGTAAAAATGTGTGTCCTGAGGATTTTTTTAAAAAATGGATAGCATGGGGCAGCGCCTGTGGCTCAATGAGTAGGGCTCCGGCTCCATATACCTAGGGTAGCGGGTTCAAACCCAGACCCGGCCAAACTGCAACAAAAAAAATAGCCGGGCGTTGTGGTAGACACCTGTAGTTCCAGCTACTCTGGAGGCTGAGGCAAGAGAATCGCGTAAGTCCAAGAGCTGGAGGTTGCTGTGAGCTTTGATGCTACAGCGCTCTACCAAGGGCGACAAAGTGAGACTCTGTCTCTAAAAAAAAAAAAATATATATGAATAGTGTGGCAATATATCCAAATTAATTCTGTTTTGGCTAAGAAAAATGTACATTATGGAGGCCAAAGGGGGTAGATTTCCCTGAGCTCACAGGTCCGAGACCAGCCTGAGCAAGGACAAGACCCCTATCTCTGAAAATAGCTGAGTGTTGTGGCGGGCACCTATAATCCCAGCTACTTAGGTTGCTAAAGCAAGAGAATTGCTTGAACTCAAGAGTCTGAGGTTGCTGTCAGCTATGACGCCACAGCACTCTACAGAGGGTGATAAAGTAAGACTCTGCCTCAAAAAAAAAGAGCTGGGCTCGGTGTTAGGTGTAATCCTAACACACTGGGAGGCCAAGGTGGGTGGATTACCTGAGCTCACAGGTTTGAGACCAGCCTGAGCAAATCGAGACCCTGTCCCTCAAAAATAGCAGGTTGTTGTGGCAGGCGCCTATAGTCCCAGCTACTTAGGAGGCTGAGGCAAGAGAATCAATTAAGGCTAAGAGTTTGAGGTTGTTGTGAGCTGTGAAGTCATGGCACTCTACTGAGGGCAACACAGTAAAGACTCTGTCCAAAAAAAAGAAAAAGAAAAATGTACATTTTGATCATTGGGGTCTTAGTTGTGCTGTCCTGGGGCACACCCCGCACCCTGCTTCATCAGCAGCACCTTGTGTCCTTGCTCTATTCCCTGCAGCCTAAGCCCCCAGGCCAGAGGGCAGAGGGCAGAGGGCAGGGCTCAGGCTTCCATCCCCCCAGCAAGATGGAGGTGTTGGGTGTGGCCCTGGTCTTCTGAGCCCACTAGGATGGTTTCTTTTATATTGTGTATTGGCATTTTTTCTTTTTTATAATTTTAACTCAAGGGTAACTTTGCTAAAGCAAAGAACTGAACATAATTTTAAAGGACTCCACCTCCATTACCTGTGCACTTTCTTATCCACGAAGAAAGAGCTGTGGGAAGAGTTGTGACCGGAAATCATACTAATAGCAATTAGATGGGATGGGAATTAAATCTGCCTTTTAAAATATTACAGTTCTCTCATCATTAGTAACTTTGCTGTTCTGTGGTGAAATGGGACCACATCCTGTATTTTAAGTTTAGGAGCCTGTGTGGGGAACTTGCAGCAGTGAAGTCCCGGTGAGCCTCAGCCCTGCATGTCTTGCTTTCCGCAGGGTCACCTCTGCCCAGCCAGCCAGTCCTCATTGCTGTTCAGCGACAGCTGCCACAGGCAGTTAAGCCTGTCACTTACACGGTTGCAGCCCCAGTGACCACTCCGACCTCCCAGCCGCCCGTTGTGCAGACAGTTCACGTCGTCCACCAGTTACCAGCGGTGTCGGTCACCAGTGTGGCTGGACTGGCCCCAGCAAACACTTACACTGTTGCGGGACAAGCTGTGGTCACTCAGGCAGCTGTGCTGACCCCCACGAAGTCCGAACGGCAGGAGAACGGCGATCACAGGGAAGTGAAAGGTGGGCCGTGGGAGAGGAAGGCCCTGAGCTTCACACTCTGAGACCCCCCCCTCACAGGGTTTGTCCATCTCAACCCTTTTTCTCATTGTTAGTTTTAAGACATTTTAGCCAGGTGTGGTGGCATGTGGTTGTAGTCCCGCGGGAGGCTGAGGTGGAAGGATAGCTAGAGCCTAGGAGTTTAAGGTTGCTATGAGCTTCTGTGACACCACTGTCCCACTGTCTCAAGAAACCCCACGTTTTATAGCAGGGCTGATAGCATCTAAGTGTTCTGTTTAAAGTGATGAGATATTTATCAGCTTTTAAGTAATACTAATTAATGTTGTTTCTTTTCTTTTCCTTATCTTCTAATTTCAGTGAAAGTAGAACCTATTCCTGCAATTAGCCATGCCACATTAGGCACTGCCAGCCGGATCATTCAGCCGTCACAGACCACCCCTGTCCAGACGGTCACCATAGTACAACAGGCGCCTCTAGGTCAACACCAGCTACCAATAAAAACTGTAACACAAAATGGTACTCACGTGGTACCAATCCCCAGCGCAGTCCACGGCCAGGTGAACAATGGTAAGAGACTCCTGCTGTGTCCTGCTGAGTGCAGGTGGCTGCACTGGAGGTGGAGGCCTTTACTCCCTGGGAGGGTGTTCATTATTTTGGTTCTGATTGTTGGTTTTTGATTTCTGAGGAAATACTTGTATTTCTGCTCTGTAGGAAATCTGATATTGCTAGTGTTATTAGGAGAGCTGGGAAGTGTTTATGGGAGTTAGCTGTCATGGATTCCCGGGGAGGAGACTGCTGAAAAGAGATAGGAGTTTCTGATACCTTCAGGGGTAAAAATACTCTGGGCTTCTGCAGAGACTGGTATGTCCTAGAAGCAACCATCATTTGGGTGCTGAGAATACGCCCTTGTGCGGAATGTGACGTGTCTGTCAGTGGCATTGTTCTCCTAGGCCAGTGTTGTCTTTGCTTTAGAGAGTTTCTGAGAGTGGAGTGGAGAATTCTACCCCTCTGCCTTTTTGCTCTGCAAGCCCTTTGAAAATCCGTGCAGGTAAATACTGTGAGTATTCTGACAGAGACAGGTGGAGAAGACAGCTGCCTCATCGGCACAGGTTATCCGCCCTCACCCTGCATGCAGAGCCGCAGGAAAGCTGAAAGTTGGCTCAAGAGTGTGGAGTCCCGCCTAGGTGTGCGGAAGGCCTGCCACCCCCGCGCAGGTGTGGGCTGTCCTGCCAGCTGCCCACCTGGCACTTGCCAGGCCTCGGGCAGTAAAATGTGAGGCTCCCACCCAGACCGACACTCTGTGCCCAAAGGTGTTTCCTTTGAAAGAGGGTAGCAGTTACCAGTTTAAAATTCCTTCTTCCTTCAGCCTTGTGTCCTTAGTAATTAAGGGCTGTTGAGGCCTTGTTTTGATTTTCTCTGAATAACTCTAGCCCTGGATTGTCTATAATGTTACGATCCTAGTAGCCCTGTGGGCAGCTGGCAGTAAGTTGAAGGGAGAGGTGGGTGGTCAGTTTTCTGGTCTTGGTTGTTCTTCCCAGTCTTGAGACCTGGTATGGGAGTCCAGTGGCTCCCAGGCTTCCTGAGTCCGCGTCACCAGGGAGCCAGCAGTCCCAGAGTGCTGCTTCCCCAGGTCCCCACCCAGACAGGACTGCTCATTCCAGGTATGCCAAGAGTCATGGTGCAGGTCAGAGGTTTCTCTCTCAGAAGGAGTTTGAAAAACTTTATTTCACATACAGAGGGTGCCAAAAACTGTTCATGTATTTTAAGAAAGGAAAAACCTGTATTTGTAATACTCAAGTCACCTTTGACTTCTGCAATTACAAGAGGTGCTCAACTTGACTTATATTCATCTTTTGTTACCAGTAGATGCAGAGTATTGCAATTTTAATGCTGTTGTTTCCTTTCTTAAAATGTGTATATTTTTTTTGGCACCTTCTGTATTTAAGTTGGTAACTAAAATTTTTCATAATAAATTTAAGGAAAGATTTTAGTTTTCCACTATTGAAATTATTGGTGTTTTAAAACAAAACCTTTACCTCATTATTTCAAATGTACTTCTGGGCTCTAAATACCCATGGTTAGAAGCCCAGCCTCCACCCCCTTCCCTTGTGTGAACACACAGAAGCCGGGCAGCACCTCTCACTGTCCTTGGACTTGTCCTCCCTTCCACTGACTCCATAGAAGTTACATCTCTACGTATGTTCACAGGTTACTAATTCTATCTTTTTTGCTGCTGCACATTTTAGAGCTAGAAAGAAAAAAATATAAATATTAAGAGTTGTGAATAAAAGGATTAACTTATCTAATTGTTACTACTATGGAACTGATAAACACCAAAAATATAATAAATTTGTACAAAACCAGAAATTAAATTTTTTTCTAAAGATGCATTTTTTTTTTTTTTTTGAGACAGAGCACCCTGGATAGAGTGCTGTGGCATTACAGCTCACAGCAACTTCTAATTCCTGGGCTTAAGCGAGTCTCTTGCCTCTGTCTCCCAAGTAGCTGGGACTACAGGTGCCCGTCACAACGCCCGGCCATTTTTTGGGTGCAGCCGTCATTGTTGTTTGGCGGGTCTGGGCTGGATTCGAACCCGCCAGCTCAGGTGTACGTGGCTGGTGCCTTAGCCCATTGAGCCACAGGCGCCGAGCCAAATATGCATTTCTTAGTATATCAAGACCTTAAAGAAGGCTCAGCACCTAGTGCTCAGTGGTTAGGGCACTGGCCATATACACCGGGCTGGCGGGTTCGAACCTGGCCCGGGCCTGCTAAACAACAATGACAACTACAACAAAAAAATAGCTGGGCATTGTGGTGGGTGCTTGTAGTCCCAGCTACTTGGGAGGCTGAGGCAAGACAATCACTGAAGACCAAGAGTTTGAGGTTGCTGTGAGCTGTGCTGCCGTGACATTCTACCAAGGTAACAAAGTGAGACTGTCTCAAAAAAAAAAAATAAAATAAAATACTTTAAGGAAAATGCTTGTAATCCCAGCATGTTAGGAGGCTGAGTTAAGAGGATCACTTGAGCCCAGGAGTTCAAGGCTGCAGTGAACTAAGATGATGCCACTGCACTCCAGCCTGGCTGACGAGACTGAACCTGTACCTTTTTAAAAAAAAAAAAAAAAGGCTCGGCGCCTGTGGCTCAACGGGCTAAGGCGCCAGCCACGTACACCTGAGCTGGCGGGTTCGAATCCAGCCCGGGCCCGCCAAACAACAATGACGGCTGCAACCAAAAAAAAAAAAAAATGGCCAGGCGTTGTGGCAGGCGCCT
>CAUYRH010117422.1:0-130412 GCA_963574655.1 Perodicticus potto | reverse complement strand
GGGGCAGTTGGGGTTTCTCCGGAGGGAGAGTGATACAGGGGTTCATGGACTGGAACCATCTTTATTGCGTGTGGCTTGATGACCTTTCGTGCCCAGCCGCAAGGAAGCTGTTACTCGGCTGCCATCTTGCTCCGCCTCCCTCTAATTTCTTATTTTAAATATAAAATTTGGCTCTAGTTTTGAGCTCTCTCTCTCTAAATCTTTTTTTCTTCTCCTTTTAAATTACTATATATGGCTAAGCATTATTTGTTATTAATGAAGTGCAAATTGATCAAAAAGGCAAAGATAAGTGTTGGTGAGAATGTGGAAAAATTAGAACCCTCTTACATTGCTGGCAGGAGTCAAAATAGTGCAGCTGGTTTGAAAAACAATTTCACAAAAAACTAATATTGAGTTGCCATATGACCTAGCAGTTCCTCTACTAGGTATTTTTCCAAGAGAATTAGAAGCATACTTCTACCAAAAAACTTGCACTTAAATGTTAATAGCAGCATTATTCGTCATAGCTAAAAAGTGGAAACCACCTAAGTGTCTGTCAACTGATGAACAGTGGACTATTACTTGGCCATACAGAGGAAGGAAGTACCAATACATGTTATGACATTGAACCCTGAAAGTATTATGCCAGGAGAAAGAAGCCAGATAGCACATGGCCTTGGATTGTTTTGGTTTTTTTTTTTTATTTCCTTGTTTATTTTTTATTTTTTTCTTCTCTTTTTATTTCTTTGCTTTTTTTGTTGTTGAGACAGACTCCCACCCTATACCCTGAGCAGAGTGCAATGGCGTCATAGCTCATTGTAACCTCAGACTTGGTCTTTGGCATCCTGCTGCCTCAGTCTCCAGAAGCCACTGGGATTACAGTTGCTTCCCACAGCGCCCAGCTGGGTTTTCCAGTTTTTTTATGAGTCGTGGTGTCATTCTTGCTCAGGCAAGTCACGAACTCCTGAGTGCGAGCAGTACTCCCTCCTCAGCCTCCCACAGTGCTAAGATTACAGCCGTGAGCCAGCGTGCCCAGTAGATGGCTTTAGATTTTGATGCTCTTTTTTCCTGTTGGTTTTCTTTTTCCTTTTTTGGTTTGATATATGTATTTATGTAATGCATATTCATATCTGTACTACTTACAACATCTGATACACAGCAAGAGTTCAATAAACATGTTGAAAGAAGGCGTTTTCTTCCTCTTTTGACAAAGAATTCTTTGATTTTCAAAATCTGAAGAACTTTTATTTTTATTTTTATTTTGAGATAGAGCCTCAAGCTGTCACCCTGGATAGAGTGCTGTGGCATCACAGCTCATAGCAACCTCCAATTCCTGGGCTCAAGCGAGTCTCCTGCCTCCGCCTCCCAAGTAGCTGGGACTACAGGCGCCCGCCACAACGCCCGGCCATGTTTTGGTTGCAGCCGTCATTGTTGTTTGGCGGGCCAGGACTGGATTTGAACCCGTCAGCTCAGGTGTACGTGCCCAGCGCCTTAGCCCGTTGAGCCACAGGCGCCGAGCCGCAAAGCGATCATTTGATCTTATTTTCTGGCAGGCGCTGGAATTTCTTCTATTCATTGTTCCCGAGAAAAAGGGGGAAAGTGATGCGAGAAGGAAGAAAGAAAGGGAGGGAGAGGATGCAGGAGGAAGGGAATTAGAGAAGGAGGAAATCAGGAGAGGAGGGAGGGAGGGAGGGAGCAGGGACCTTCATCCTTTTGTGTTCGATGGCACTGGGGGCCCCTCCACCCGTGTCACCTGGTCTTCACAACGGTGCTCCAGGCTAGGGACTGTTAGCTTCGTTTCTGTGCAGCTCAAAGCTGTTGAATAAATTTGCTTCGTATTAGGGCTGTATACATTGGATACTTTTTCTTCCATTCTTGAGATACTTTGCTAAGGAGAACATGTTCCAGCTCCATCCATGTCAATATGAAAGAGGTAAAGTCTCCATCTTTCGTTAAGGCTGCATAATATTCCATGGTGTACATGTACCACAGTTTATTAATCCATTCGTGTATCGATGGGCACTTCCATGACTTAGCAATTATGAATTGGGCTGCAATAAGCTTTCATGTGAAGGCTACAACCCAACTATTGCACAAGAAGACGGGGAAAGGGGAGAGGGAGGGAAGGGGAGGGTGAGGGTGGGGGGAGAGAGGATAAAGGGTGAGATCACACTTGAGGTGTATCTTTGAAAGGTCAGGAGAAACCTGCTAAATGCAGAACACAAATGTTTTCACACAGTAAATGAGAAAATCTCATGAACGTTATGTCGAACAGGCAGATGAAAATATTTCAGATTGTATGTGAGGCCCGCGCACTGTACCCCATGATTGAACTAATGTACACAGCTATGATTCAATTAAAAACAAAAAGCTGTTGAATAACTTGCTTAAGAATATGCAGCTAGGCTGGAGGCTCACTGAGTATCCACTCTCTTATCACACTTCCAGAAAATACAGAAAGGCAGAAGTGAAGACGATGAGGAAAGCGTAGAAACACAGGAATACTTTCTTTAGCCATAGAGCATCCTTCCAGATACCACAGGGCATAACAGGCCATCTCTGAGGTCAAACTTGGGGGTGGACAGAGAGAAGATAGGCTGGAGAGGGCAGGGGTGATGAGGCTGGGTCTCACCCAGCACCCTTCTGGCTGCGTCGACACCCATGGGGTCTGCAGGGTGGCCCTTCTGGGCTACAAGTTAGTTCATACATCCGAGACCATCTGCATAGAGTTTGAAGTAAAAGGACAGTTGCTTGGAACTTTCAGAGTAAAACCAAAGGAGGGAGACACGGCTTAAGTGGTTTCTTTTCATAAAGGTCTCTTGGGAACTGAAATCTTCGCATGTTTCAAATCAGGCAAATCAGGCAAATCAGGCAGCTGCCTCCATGGGGGGTCTCAGAAGAGGTGGAAGGTACCCTGTTTCCCTTTCCGTAATGTCGTGAACCCCCTTAAACATCTCCCGGGCCAGTCGGAAACCCCCCCACTGGATGTGAGTTTGACTCAGGACTTATACTTCTCTTTATAGACAAACACTGCCCACAACAAATAACCCGCAGGTCGTCAGGCACTTCCAGAGCAGGAAAGTGGTCTCGGAGGGGAGGATGAGATGCAGAAAGAACGAGAAAGGAAAGGAAAGGGAGGGAGGGGGAGATGGCATCACTGGCCCAAGGAGGGGAATGTCCCTCCCTCTTTCTCTCCTTTTACTACAATTAAATTTCTTTCTTCTTGGCGCACCACAAGAGAATCCCACATGGCTTATAGACACGTCATTTTCAGGGACTAACATACAGGAAAAGCTTCCTTCCTGACCATAAGTCCTGTGTTCCTCTGTTATCACCTGCCACCGTCACCTTTGTGACAGCCACAGAGGACCCTTCTCTGGTCTCACGAGTCTATGCCCAACGTCTGCTTGGTTTCGGAAGTCGGGGGTGCGCAGGACTGTCAACAATCTGTACTTGATATTTAAATCTAAAATTAAAGTTATTTTATTTATTCATTCATTACGTTTCTTTAAAGACTACTGAAATAGCTAGAAAGTCCATCAGTTGTCTTGTGGGTAAATGCACATGGCTCTTGACCTCAGAAATTACATTGGTAGGATACCTCTAACTATCCTAGAGGCTAAGAATTAAAAAGGGAACTTAATGTTACATAAACATTCTTCAAGCCTTAGGAAAAGAAAAGGGGCTGGGCCAAGTGTCCAGTTTCTCTCTGTGCGGTCACTTCTGATAACTGAACTTCCCAGCATGGCTCCCACAGAGTCCGCTAACTGCTCGATTTTGCTTTAACATAAAGATCAACTTTTATTCCTTATTTACTGAATACTTTTGGTATTCCAGGCACTGGGCGGGCTAAGCCCTCCACACGTATTCTCTGTCAACTGTACTGACATCCTTATGAGAAGGGGATTGTTTTAATGAGGAGGAAACTGAGGGAGTAAGAGGTGATTTGCTGAAGACCCCACTGTTCCGAAGCGGTCAGGTTGCAATCCGCTCTGAGGCCTGCTGACTTCCAAATTCTCAGTCTTGAACACTGACCTGGGCTCTCCGTCCGATTGTCTGTCCTGCATCACGGGACAAGGCTAACTCCTCTCATCCTGCTCACCTAACTCCTACTCTTCCCTAGAGCCTCATCTTCCCTGGGGTAAATATCTCATTCCCCGAAGCCAGTATCCTTTCCCTAAACACAGTATAGGTGACCAGTAGCCCCCTGTGAAACACCACTGTTGGGTAAAAAAAAAAAAGGACCATCTATGCATCTTCTGTGGTGGTTATTTCCTGCCTCTGTTGTCCTCGAGAACTAGTGAGAAACCTCGCCAAGGGACCCAGGCACAGCCCTGAGACAAGCACACCTCTGGTCAGCACCCGTGGCCAGTGGACCGTGGCCTCCAGGACACACATCTGATCTAGCAAACACCCTCCTGGGTGGTCTCTCTTACCAACTGGACACCAAGGTTCTTAAGGAGGGTTTTGTTCTTGTTTATTCTGTCACCACCTCTTACGGCTCAGGTACCCAGCTGAAGTTCAACAGCCCTTAGGAAGAAAGGAAAGGAGGGCGGGGCAGGTGGGTGGGAGGGAGGAAGGGTCGACTCAAAGGCTTTACATCTTTTGTGTTTACCTGGATAGAGTTGAAACACATTCTCCTAGTGAAGTATCACGAGAATGGAAAAGCAGGTATCCTGTGTACTCAGTACTAATATGAAACCAATATATAAATAGCTGCACGCCCACAGGAAAGAAAAACACAAATGTAGTCTACAGAGGGGGAGGGAAGAGGAGGGAGAGGAAAGGAGGGGGAGGGGAAAGGGGAGGGGAGGAAGGAGAAGGGTGATCGGTGGGATGTCGCCTGATGTGCACAGTGCGAGGGTGTGCAGCCGGCAGGCCAAGTGAAGGGCTCAACTTGAACTTCACCTTGGAATTGAAAACACTGTATCCTAAACATTTGTACTCTCCTATTGATCTGAAATTTAAAAATAAATAATTAATTAATTATTTAAACGATATGGAAAGAAAGCCATTGGTACAAATAAAGTTACTTCTGATAGAAAAAACTAAAGAATTTGGTACATGTCATTTTGGGCCTGTTACAGCGATAGACTAGGGACATTCGACCACCTGGGAATGACCTCTTGGCCCTCACCGCAGCAGCAGTCCCTTGGAGGTCCAAAGCACGGTGTCTTTATGCCATTGTTTGTAATGATCTAAATCAGCACTTGAGTCACTGCTGTCTGTTCTGGGAGCTGTTTGCTTTTGTGGCCCCGTCCTCGGTCTGAGTATATTATCTTAACACCGAGAGAGAGCAAAATGAGTTCATTCATCTGTTTCGGCCGTGGACCTTGCAAGAAGAATCGAGCTCTGAAACCCCTTCTTTCTGAGGCATGCTCTGAGGGTGTCTGTGCGTCCCCAGCACGGGCCGGCAGGGCAGAAGGTCCTTGGTACAACCTTGCTAGGTGATGCCCTGTGCCCTCCACTTACCAGTTCCAGTTTTGAATGCTACATTTTTAGGCCAGAGATTTTGTTGTTTCATTAATCACAGCACATCAGAACTAGTTTTGCTTTAAGAATTTTCAAGGCTTTCTCCAGACAACCCACCTGGTGTGGAGGTGAGTGTCAAGGACAGCAAGGTGCCACGGTTTCCCAGTCTCCCCAGATCCCATCCTTGCCCCCATCACCTACAAGCAAGGCATCTGCAAATGTCCATTCTAGAAGTCCCCTCCCCAGCCTCACCTGCCGGGCTCCATATGGGTTAGTTTTCAGGGAGCCCAGGACAGTGTGTGGCTTTTGGAAGTGAGTAGACCGTGCCTCCGGCATGACCTTGCTGCAGAAACCCCAAGGTCAGGCAGCAGGGGACCCACACTGCCTCTGCAGACAGGGCAGCCTTCCTGAGGCTCAGTTCTGGAGACAGGTGGGGACTCTGTGGTGCCTGTGAGTGGGTGCCACATACACCAGGTGAGTCTCCCGTGCTTTGCTTGAAGCTGCTGACCTGCTGGAAAGACGGTTTCTTTGAGCTTCCTTCCCTCCTTCGCTGAGCAGAGGGGGTAAGTCAGGGAAAGCTTTTATGTGGCTGCTGCGTTTCCAAATGTTCCTCCGTGATTGACAGCTCTGCATTCAGCTTCCCATTATGGCACCTGCAGATAATGAGATATCTTGAAACCGGAATTTCCAGCGCCTGAGCCTGCCAGGAATATTATCATCAGTGTTCTAGCAAGCCATTCCCGCCGCACTCATGACCTCTACAAATTTGAAATGTCAAAACACAGCCAGGAGCCGCAACCAAGGCTACTCTAGTCCAAGTGGCTATTGGCTCCTGAACGTACAGGAAGGCGTCCTTTATCTTGGGGAGAATTATGGATTACCAGAAAATAGTGATCTTTTCATTAACCTATATGTATTTAGAATGGAGATAATGTCTGTCTTTTATCACTCACATAGCTGTGTGGAAGAGACCTGAGAAATAGAGGCCTTCGAATTTCCCCAGCGGTTCCAGGACTGTCTGGGGGCTGACTCAGGCCATCCAATCTTTTCATCCTTGGTGATAATTTGGGCCTTTAATTTGTAGATATTATAGCTACCTGGGTCTCCATATGTTACCAGAGAGGCTAAAGGTGGAGGGAATTTGGCCCTAAAATTGGAAACGGAATTTTACTCCTCTGCTTTCCTCTCTTTCTTCTGTCTCCCTTTTTTCTTGGGCTACAAACTCAGATCTCTTACCACAAAGAGGATACGAGCTCATCTGTCTACTCCACGGAGCCCCAGTCTGCCCGGTTCTCTATAGGGATGTTCAGCGTGATAGCGAATTAGACACTTCAGCAATTCGAATTGCACAGAACGTGGCGTTGGTTAAGTCATGTCGTCCCCATGAACAGGGGAAGGTAGTGAGGTGGCTCATGGGGGGTGGAGGTAGGGGAAGGATGCTCAGAGAGCTTGGTTGAGTCAGGCTTCAAGGGATGGGCAGAATTTTTTGCCAGGTCCAAACTGATGGAAGTGAGGGTGATGAATGGGTAGGTTTTACCTAAACACAGAGCCAGGTGAACAAAGGTGTAGAGGCATATGGCACCTTCAGGAGGCAATAAGAGGATGTGGGTCACAGAGTGTCTGGGCACAGCAGGAGGCCTGGAAACACAAGGCAGCTGTGCCCCCGCCCAGGAGAGGCTGGACAGCCAGAGGGCTGGACTTTCCCCCAAAGCCTGAAGACTTGAAGTCTGTAGTGATGGCTCTTTTTGCCTTTCTTCTCTTTCTTCTTTCCCATGTGTGAGTAAAGCAATCCTCCTCCACTGTCCCCCACTCTCCATCCATGTCAGGCTGACCCTATGGCTAGATTCCAAAGCAGACATGGGAGCCAGCTGTGGTCACCTTCAGAGCACGTCATCCCTGGGTCCCAGGATGGATTCTGACCTGGACAGGGTCAGCAAGAGTCAGCCCCGAGATCTTAGCTGGTGTCTTCACAAGCAAGTTATGCTGTTTGCACTGAGATTTCTAAGCAGCGGAAATATGAGCTTGGCACTGCTGGTGGCTATGCTGGTCCTGCCTGGGGACGGCTGTGCCCACTTGGAGGAATGCTGAGCAAAGAGGCAGAGAAAGACTCAGACCCGGACTTCAGACATTTCAGAGGCTGATCTTATCCCTAGTTTTTATCCTGGAACACGATACTTTTTTATTTATGTGTTAGTTCGAGCATGTTTAAAGTGGTCTTCTGTCCTTTACAAATCCCAAAGAACCGTAACTTATGTAACAGTATTTACTGACACAGGGATGGCCAAGCTCTCACTGCCGTGGCTCCAAGGGGGCCCCGCTGGTCCTTGATTAGATGGAGAGCTGCACGGGCAGGTGACGGCTGTGGCTGCACACTGTTCTAGAGACCTTGCTGCCTCTGCACGTACCCAGTCTCTCTGTGAGACCCCAGGCCCCCAGGCCCCGTGAACAGACACAAAGCCATGCCCACCAGCCACTCAGCACGGATCTTCCACTGGCCCTCAAAGATGCTAAAACTATCAGCACCAAAGCAGAAAATTCAGACCAGTTGTTCCAAATAAAGCTCTATCACTTCAGCAATCTTTCCAGAAAGATTCAGAATCCCACTGAACCCAACCCCCATGACAAGTCAGCGCGGGCTGACTGGGAAGGTAAAGCCCGCTCTGGGTCACAGCCCCAGGGCCACAGAGGCCCCACCCTCCAGGGGGCCATCGGCCTCCAGCTGAGGTCAGGGCCCCTTCCTGCTTGGAGGCTTCACCTCTGTGGGGTAGTGGACAGTGGTCTGGGAAGCAGAGACGGCCAGTGCCTGCCCCCTTCCTGGGGTCTGGACAGCAGGCCTGTCTCAGCACAAGGAGATAGATTCAGCCCAGAGCGTTTCCATCCTGGTCAGCCAAGGAGCTCTCAGCTGGCCAAGGAGGACTGACCACATTCCCAAAAGGCATCCTAGATATAAGGGTCCATTAACTGCCTAGATTGGAGTACTGTGTTCAGCACGTTAGGGTCACTATGAAAGTTCTGAGACAGACTGTGTTACGGTCCATTATTTCACTTCCAAGAAACACAGTCAACAGCCTCTTTTCTGATTCATCCGTGCAAGTGTCAGCTTGCTGGGCTTATAGGTGTTGCTGGGAGGGCTTCATTCGTTCCCATTCGTGCAGATTTCACATTGCTTGATTTTCGTGTATCTCAAAACGTTTGTGACGGCCTGTGTATACATGCCTACACACACAGACATACACAAACTCACCCAGACACACACACTCCACTTTTTAAAGGCACAAAGGAGTCTGTCAGGGAAAATTCATCTCGCTTGTCTGCCAGGTCAGCTGGACCTAACAACGGAAGTGTGTACCCCACCAAGCAATTGACATTCCCCCAGGACCCCTGGGAAGTTCTTTTTCCCTTTGCTTTTGCTTTTCCTCCCAGTAGCATCTGATGACAAAGAGAAACTTGCTGTATTGGAAATAGACCTTACAGGGTGAAATTAGAAATATCTCAGGGCAGGTGCACCGATGTTCCCAAATACAAACCAAATCATTGCCTGTCAGCTGCACTGCCCCTGCTTAAACATCTCGTGGCTCTTGGGACAGGAAGGTGGGCGTCCCCTGTCCCTGGAGCTTGTCCAACCCAGGCACAGAGCAGCAGTGACCACGGGGCCAGCGGCAGCTGGGCTGCAAGTGGCAGCAGGCAGGGTCGGGGAGAGAAAATGGCCGCCCTGTCGCCGGGTCCTTCTGTGTGGCCCTATCAGGAAAGAGCCAGAGCTCCGGCCGGCTGGGGCTGGCTGGCTGGCTCCCGCTAACTACTAATGCCATGGCGGTGGTGGGGGACAGGGGATGAGAGACAGAACAGGGCAGCTGCAAATGAAAATCACCCTGGGGAAGGTTACAACTAGATAAAGTTTTCGACAATAAGATTCCAGAGACTGCTGACGGGAGCAAAGCTCAATATTTTAGTCTCAGTACAAATTTGCTTCAATCTTATACAACTCCCATGCAGCATTGCCCACAGCTGTGCGCTGTAAACAACAAACAAATCTATTTCCATCAGCCCTGCTGATGCCAGGAGAAAAGTGCGTGAGCATAAGACATGCACAGATGTAAACCCTCACCTGAGCCTGGCTCTGCCCTCCATTTGGCCTCTCTAACTTAATATCGTTGTTACAAAGCTATTGGCCTCCTGGTAGCTAGCTGGCTCAACGCTGCGCCTCTTCTTCCAGCTAATCTGACAACTCCGATCCAAGAAGCATCAAGGGCCCAATTAAGAAGACACATCTTATCAAGGAGCTTATTTTGCATAACAGAATACAAATGACGAATAAAAATTTAATGTTTAATAACTTAGTACAAAGAGGGCTGTTGGTATAGAATGCCTGGAATTTTTATGGAGGCTGTCAGACTTGTGATAAAACTGTTATATAGGAACACTTGGCAAAAAACAGCGTAGAATTTTTCAGTAATGGTGTGTGCATGATATTGCATTAATTCTTGATAGGGAACTAACTGTAAGCCTGGGAATCAGCCAGTATGAGTTTCAGTGTAAGATGGGGTGTGTATCTCTGTGTGTGTGTGTGTGTGTGTGTATGTGTTGTGCTCCATTCCAGAAGGCTCCGAGGGTGTGAATGGTCGTGTGTATAGGCTTTTATTGAAGGGGATCTCAGCGCATTTTAATGAGGACTTTGCTGAGAAGTGTCTGTGTCCTCCACAAGGCATTTGGGTGTGTCGTACCTACACCAGCAACAACAGGAATGAGTGGGGTTCCTTTCTATGCTTACGATCCTGATGCAAAGCTTCAGGTTGGATTCTTCAGGGTCTGTGCCCGGGAGCGCTGGAAATTCTTCATTTCCTGTGTATGAGGGCAAGTGGGTGGCACCAGGGAATAAGAAGGATGACTTATTTTCTTGGGACTCCAACATTTGGTCCTTGGAAACAACTAAAAAATATACACACAGAAAGACTTCGCAACTCTGCAGAGTTACGCTATTGCTTTGGCCAGGAGGATACCTTTCAACAACACATCCGGTCAAATATTTCCTGAGAGCCTAAACTTGGCTGAACTCTGGAAGGAAAGCTATAGCTCCTGGAGGCAGGTTTGGAGAATGGATACAGCCACAGGCCGTGATGTGTGCAGCCTGGAAGGCATTGAACAAGCTGTCCAACTTCTCCAAATCTCCATTTCTTCAACTGTAGATTGGGCTGTGTATGGTACCCACCTCTTTGACGTAAAGTGATAACCCACTCAAGGCATTTATTGGGGAGTCTGGAGCACGGGAAAGTCTTAGCAGGATTTGGCTTGCGTCATTTCAGAACAATTGCACCCCCTGATCCTTGACCCCGAGGAACGCTGGTGTCCACACTCTGAGCAGCGTTAGACGGATTGTAAAAAGTCGACATTGTGGTTGGGACTCCACCAAATTCCAAATGTCTGTCAACAGAAATTGAGCCTTCGTGTCTAGAAATGTTGTATTTTTAAAGTGTTCATTAACTAGGGCTAAACTCACACTGAATCAGAGCAGAACTCTTTCAGAGAGATGTACGCAGCCCATCTATACAAATGCAAGATGAATTTCGTGCTGGTCCCATCCTGTTGCATTAGCTTTATTACATTGAATACTAAATGGATTTCTAATGATTGGACACTCGAAGGAAAATGTGACCCCTTTACAGTAGTCATCAAACTCCATAGACAAATTAGAAATGGTGGGGTTGGTGGGGGGGGTCTTATCCTAGTGGCAGAAAGTGTGCCAGACAACACAAAACACACCCCGAGCATTGTGGCATGGACTATTGAAAAACATAATTTACTCGATGAGGCTAATATTCAAATGCAAAATTATATTAGAATTAGCACTACAGGAGGGGCTTCTACATGGAGGATTTGTTACAGAAATAAAATCTATCGGTAACACTTTCATTGTTCCATCATTATGAACTCATTTGCTATTCACTGTAATAGCACCGATCATAATGAATCTGTTTGAAATTCATGTGGCTGTCCCACACATTTGCAGGGTTTCTGTTATAATTCACCATCCAATGAGCATCAGTTCATGTTGACTTCGAACCAATAAGGACGGTCTGTCCCGCCCCTGGAGTTGCCCGGAGCTGTCGTAGAGTTAAGGGACATTTTGATGTGGAATGATCCCCCTAGTCCCTCCTGGTTTTCGTGCCATCCCGCAGGCTAGAGAGAGCTTTCTGGATCCCAAACTGGACATAAAGGAAGAATGATCTCAATTTAGTTTTTGGAGCACAGAGAAATCCAAGTTTCGCCTCCCGATGCCACTAGTTCCGTGCTCAGAGTTGCAGACTTTAGAATTATGCTCTTCACTGTTTACCCCACCGGACCTCCATGGGGGGCCCCCGCGAGGCTAAGCCATGCTCACAACAAAGTGCTACTTATACCAGAGTATGGGCTCCTGTCTACTTTCCAAGATAATTTCCTACCCAAAATTTTAGGGCTCCGTTTTGATAACTGTGCAAATGTTTACGCTGCCTCAGATCCCTCAGCCAGGGAGCACGGCCAGTTTCCCTGCAGCTCAGGCTCACTGGCAATGAAATAGCCCAATCCTACAGAAAATAAAATCCGACTAATACTGGCCCAGTTACTTCATCACTTGTCAGGGCACTAGGTGAGAGCTCTCTATTAAACTCTCTGGTAATTAAACGTGTAAAATGTCCCTATGATGCTCCCTAGCTTCTCAGTAATGGATTTACCCGTGTGTTGCTGCCCGGGAGAAAATTGTCCTGTGATTGGGAGGGATGGCTCCATCCCTAATCATGACTCTTTCTGCTTCAATTACCCAAATGTTTAATACTCATCCAAAGGTTCTAGAAAACTTGAGAGCCCCAGTGTCATTTTTTAGAGCACATTCTACCCACGTTCATCTCGAAAAGAATGTCCATTCTGTTTCTTAGCACTTGGAGAACTTTGACCCCTGGGCTAAAGGTGGGAATGTGTAAATTCACATGCCTTTTATCTTCAGGGCTTTTTGAAAAGGAAGAACCTTTTACCCCAGGCCTGAGGGGAGAGAATAAAGAAGGAGGTTTGCTTGTGCCTTTATGAGGGATGCTGGTAACCTGAGCCCATTGAGGCAGGAGGCAGTATTTCCCGTCTTCCTAGGAAAGAGAGAGCCCTCTGGATGTCTCCCCCATGAACTGGGGGTCTTTGAGCAAGTAGCTTGTCCATGGATATCAAATGGCCCAGGCTTCCTCACCATAAACTCTCCCATCTGTAAAGTGGAGATGCTAAGAGGGTTGCAAAGGTAGGAGAGGCAGGAAGAGGGCTTCTCCCAGCTCCTCACGTATCCCAGCTCCTCACGTAAAGTCTGGGCTCACACGCTAGAATTCAGGATTATTGCACCAACCAGTGTGTTAGCATCTCAGCTGGAGACAGATGTTCCCGCCCCAGTTAGCTTATGCAAGTCAGGTTTGGTTAGCCTCTCTCACCTTCTCTGCAACACGGAGTTTCTTTTGCTCTACAGGCAACCTCACAGGCTCTGATCTCTCCAGTATCTGCAGATAGAAACGCCTGCATCTGGGGAGGTGGAGAGAATTAGACCCTCCCTGGGGTCGCCGGGGGCCGAGCACAGCCATTGCTTCCTGCTTTACTCTTTGGTTATCACCACCGTTGTTGTTTTTCTCTCTAATGTAGCAATGATTTCCCACTTTGAAGAGAAAATATTAAACCACTAAGCTGTCACAGAAACAAATGATTTTGAGCATTTTTAGAACATAAACTCAGCAACAGAGGAGAAGTCCCAGGGCCCTAGACTGTACTGTCCCCAGATGGAACGCACACTCGTGCTGTCTGGCTCCCAAATCCAGCATCCTCCTCAGCAGGTGCACACAGACAAAGAAGCAGAGGATGTCTTGGGGGTTAAGTCCAATAGATTATTCTGAGTGAGCGGTCCTTGTCCCCAAGATGAATTAGGGCAAGTGCCCTGGTTTTGTGGGTTCCTGTCAGCCCTTCAGAGTTATTCAGCATAGTTTTGGGTGCAATCAATACACACCCAGTACAATATAAATACCATCTCCAATATGGAAAGCAGCAGCCTAGGGGCTGTGCCCCACCACCAGCCAACAAGTCCCTTCTGCGAGCCACATGTCAACTCACCTCGAATTAGTGAACCACGGTGATCCACACCCTTCCAGTGCACACATATATTCATTTTTTTTTTTTTTGAAGGGACACCTACTTGAGAGAATTCCTCTCCGGAATTTAAGAAATAATGAATGTGGACCTCAGCAGCCCCTGGCCTTTTCGTAGTTCATAATGAAAACGAATGTTCATTTTTCCTTTAAAACTGTCTCGAGCTAAATGATACTGACGCTTTCAATTTTTAACATCATAATCAATAAAGGCTGCTTATGCACACTTTGCAAAACCATCAGTTTAGAAGTTTGAAAAAAATCTGCATATGGCTGCAGCTTGCTGGCTGGAACGCTCTCGCACTAAATCTTCTGAGTTAAAGTTTTACTGGTGTGTTATGAGTAAAAATGCCTTGTCAGCCATCTGCCAGTTTTTCTCCTAACATCCATATTTCCAACCCTTGCTAAACATTGGGAGCATGCGGCCACAGGAGGCCACCTCTACAATTAAACAGCCAAGCTCGGCTGCAGAAGCAAGGGCGCGTCATGAGACAACTGTCTAGTATTAATTTTAAAAGTCCATAAAGACTAGCTCTGACCCATCCAGCATGATAGCCTGGCAGTTAAAGATCTAAGAAACTGTTAACCCTGGGAGATTTTTTCCTTTGGAAGGAAGTGGGGATGTAAAAAAGAAAGAAAACAAGAAAACAACAACAACAAATAAACAATGAACCAAGCATCAAAAGCTTCAATAAATGCTAATCACGGCTGATTAATCAGCCTCTAATTCCACGGATCCAAAAAGGTTACGATGTCAATTGTATAAAATTAGCTCCTTCCCGTGCGTCCCCCTGCCCTGGGAGACTCTATCTATTCGTTTGCATCTTTTGCCAATGTTTACTAAGAACTCCGTTCATTAGCTCATGAGTGTAAAGTCAGAAATTGGAGGGGACTGTGCATTTTCTCACTGAGAGTAGTACTTAAAACAAATAGCATTGCTTCCTCAAACATTTATAGATTAAACTAAATGGCATTAATTACTGTAAATCTCCTATTTGTGAGCAGAAAGAAGGGGAAAAGGGGAAAAAATATATCCTCTTTCTCAGTACCCACGGTTTCATGGCAAGATTGCTCTGTCCTCATGTAATGTCTGGTACATTTGGGGCAAATGTATAATCATGGAATTAACAGGGAGCGAGTGGTGAGGGGAGCTAACGAGGCTTGTTGCGAGGACGCTCGCTAACTTTTTTTAGAGCCACGTTCTGCAAAGCTCAGAAGCAGAAGGTTGCTTTTGAAAGCTCTTATTAAAAAGAGATCCCTGCCACATATGTAGAAGCTGTCTTGGGAAATACCTTTTTTTACCCATGTTTGAAAATCTTGAAAACTGCTGCAGAGAGGTGGAGAAGCCAGCGCTGGGCTGGGCCCAAGAAGGCCACTCAAGGCCTCGCGGAGGAAGCTGGGGATCGATAGGGGAGAGAGAGAAGCTCCTGATTATTTTCTGAAAGTGCGCCTTGTGGTGTGTTTCAGATGAGGCGGAATGTGCTTGGAGAAGAAAAATAAGGCAAACAATGTGGGGTGGTTTGTAGAGCACGTGGGCTTGCTGGAAGCCACACAGTCTCGGAAATGTGCAAAATTCTCGGTCCTTCGTAAGGACGAGACACCACTGTTCCGACGTCACCTGTACCAAGGGGGTTTCATTCATCTGCCTGTCTTCAGCAGAAGTGGGAATGGACTTGAGAGAGCGCACTGGCCAGGGAGGGCTCCCCTGAAGTGTGCAGAGCCAGAGAGATTTTACACAATATGCCAGTGTAGACCAACCCCAGGATGTCTCCTTACATACAGGCAATGGACATCCCTGATCCTTGGGTGTTCTCCCCTCTTCTAGGTTCAGCAAACACATGTGGTCTGCTCTCTGGGCCTCTGCTCCTGTCTACTTTCTTCTATATTTTCTGGCTAAAATGTCCTTTACCCCAACCCTGCAGACTTTTTCCTTCCCTCTTTCCTCAAATCTCTACAAAGAGTCAACTATCGAGGGATGGAGCGTCCGGTGGGAGCCCCGTTGCTATGAACTCTGACTTTCCAGAGCTCACATGGAGAGGGGACACTGGGTTCACACAGAGGCAGTGACGACCAGGTTCAATGGTAACAAGCTTGCCTCCTCCAGGAAGCCTCCATGGATTTCCTCGGGCTGTATTCTTTTCTCTTTCCTGAATACTCTTTAGCAGGCCACTGAATACAGTTTTCTAAGGACGGTTTTTATGCCCATCTTCTCTGAGTGTGAGCCTCTTAAAGACAGGACATTTTCATCTTGTCACCCCCCAGCGCAAGCCCAGTGCTGGTACACAATAGGTGCTTAGTACCCATTTGCTGAATGACTGTGCCTCCAATCCAGACCTTCGTCCTGCAACATGCTGTGTGGAAACAGGTGCTTTTCCTCCCAGCTCTCAGCTGTCATGACTCAGGATCAGGCCTCTGACCTCCCAGGTCCTAGGAATTAACAGGTTTGCCAACAGGGTGTAAGATACATAGCTATTAATCAATCCCACAATGACATCATTAAAGAGAGCTGTGCAGTGAGGTCCAGTTTTAGGGGCTAATGGGATGGAAAATTATTTATTACCTCTACCTTCCTTTATTTCTGTATCATCAGCCAATTACTACATAGGAGCCTCTTGTGGGCATAACCAGCTTTTCAACTTCCTGCCCCTAATAATCCTGGCTCATGGTAGATACCCAGAAAGTATCTTCAAAGGGAGTATCGAGTGGGCTTGGGGTTGGATGTATCAAGCTCTTTTCTTGCATTACAATAAATCTAGAAGGTGTCCAATGCCTCCTGGGGCTTCTGTGCCAAAACCCAACATACCAGGAGGTCCGAAGGTTACAGGTAAGGTTAAAATGAGGAATGTCAAAGTTACCTTGAAAATCCCTTAGACAGGCATCCTGCTGGAAGCCCACTGTGGCCTGCCAGCCGGTTAAGTAAGACACTTTTCCTTCCAGTGTTGGAGTACACTGCAGAATCTCGGGAAGGGGGTTAGAAGAAGTAGTGGTCTTGCCTTCAAGATCCACACAGTATGGAAAAATACATCTTTCTCTTTGCAAAACTGGACTCGATGCAATAAGATTCTTCCACCATGGCAGGGACAGACCGAGAACTTCTGAGGATATACCCACCATGTCCCATCTCCCACCTCATGCTCCCCCAAGGCCACCAGATAGGAACATCAGAATTCCCTGCACCGTGAGTGCCATGGCACGTTGTAGGCTCACTGAATGCTTCTCAGCTGTCTGGTGGCTCTTTGTTACTCCAGAAAATATCAGAGGCTCAAGCTCACATGAATGACCCAAGCGGTGGCTTCCAAGACCACCCCTGGACCCTCCCCAGGCTCACGTGCGGGTGGGTGCCTGGGCGGCGCTGGGGTGGGCGCCACCAGGGAGGCAAGGGCCGGGGGCTCTTTGCAGGGAGTGCCTCAGCTCTCCTGAGCTTCCTGACTCATCATGTTTTTTTATTAGCTCTTTTTTTCCCTGATAAACCTTTGCAGAAGAGGAGCTCTTGGAAACAGCTGGAGCGATTTCCTTCAGCAGGTGGAGTCTGGCGGGCAGGTTCCCAGATCCAGCCGCCAAATCACTCAAGCTCCCACTTCAGTGAGGGCAGAAGAGAAATGCAACATAAAGCAGCTTCTGCGTCTCCACCTTCTTACGGAATTTACCCAAAAATAAAAGCGACGAGCCATGGAGCCATGGAGAGGGGGTGGGGCTCAGATTTCCCTTCTCTCCCAGGGAGGTTATTATTATTGTTGGTGTGGGACCTCAAATTTCCTCTTTAGTTCTGTCTCTCCGTTTCTTCGTCCTCATGTTTATGTTGTCTGGTGGGTGAGGAGTTGGGAGAAGGCTTTCCTCGGAGTCGACACCACCCCTTTCTTTCTCTGTCTCCCTTCCTATGCTCACTGCAAACCTTTTCTTTCCTCTCTTTGCATCCGAACTGTGGCCCAACCGATGTGAAGGAAAATGGGAAAAATCAAGGGCTAAATTGTTAACTATTTTAACATAATAGTTTTAGGGTTTTTTTTATTATTCTGACTTGAAATTTAAAAAGATTTTTGATGCAGCATTAGCTGTGTTTGGTTGTAAATTCTTATAAGCATTCAGACTCACTCACCCTCAAGCCCAAGGAGCAAACTCAGGTGTCCTGAGCCCTCAGCTTTCCTCCCGCCCCACACCCGGGACAAAGTTTGAGCCGTCTTCCCTTGTTGCTCCCAATTTGTGGTTTTGCTCTCATGCAGGAACTGGCTACAATCAGGAGACAAGGAACAGGCGGGCTGCTGTTTCCCAAAGCCACCTCCGATGGGAAGGAAGCTCTCATGTTAATAAGCAAGGCCAAGGATTTCTGAGTGGGGGAGAAAAAGGCTGTCCATACTCGATCCTTGAAAGCAGTCACGTTGGTCTCACTCAGGACAAGAGGACAGATTTCAATTTGCATGTCAGTGGTAATGGATTGGTAACAGCTGCCTGGAATGCCGAATTCAGGAAGGTTCTGTGGCCAGGCCTGGGTCCAGCAGAGCAGGGGTCTCCTGGGACAGTGCCGTCTGCCACTGAGCTAGCCTAGAGGAAAGTCCCCATCTTTTCCCTTTCTGGACCTACAATCTCTCAGCTCTCTTTCAAACCTAGAAAAAGTATTCCAAAATCAAGGAACACCCAATAAATCTCTAGCAAATCTATTAATCAATTTTTTTTTTTTTTTTTTTTTTTTTAATTTCTCTGAGCCACCATTTTGGCAAATTGAATACTCTATAGAAATTGTTTTTCTTTCCATGGGCCTTAACTGCTTCCCCCCTTCACCCGATCTCACTGCTGTTTATAAAGGGCTCTCAGATATTAATTAGTCCATCATTCAGTTGTGTGAGTTATTCCAGGGATTATTAGCAAAATAGGATATTTGTATCCTTCATAGGGTGATACAATTCTATGAACAATGATGGTCGCATTTTCTTTGACATTTTTGGAGTCCTCATATTTGCACCACAACTTGTGTTCATATAAAAATAGAGAAAGAGAGAGACAAAAGAAAAAAGGTTAAGGTTATGAGATGCATTTCCTGTGATATTTAATAATCACATTGAAACACTGACACGCGTTGCACCCTGTTTACAAATCTGTTTCCTTTGAAAATTACACCCCAGCATTTAATTCACCAAAATAACTCATTTTATACAGCACAACAATGTAGTAAAATAACTCATCTCGAATATGTGGGTATGAATAGATTTAACACATCTGCATTGAACGAAATGAATTAATCTAAAAGCCGAGAAACTGCTGCTCTCTTCCGAGAGTTACCGATTATTTTACCATTCCCTTCAGTTTTCTTGTTTGTTTTTGTTAAATTACTTTAGGAATTAGGGAATGAGCAAAGCAGAAACACTGGTTGGGTTTTTCTCTACTTGGAAGAGGGGAACCAGGCATAAATAATCATTCGTATTATACCTTATTTCATTAAAAATTATATTTACAATTGTGCAGAGACCGAGGGGAGGCCTCCATTCGCTGTAGGTGGTTGTGGTTAATCCTTGGAAAATACTGTATTTCCATTATAATAGTCTCCCGATAGAAGTCTAGATACTGAAATTATTTTTTGGAAGCTGAGTGTAAAGTGCTGAAACCAAATCAGAGTTCAAGTTCACCGCAGGGCTCCCCCTGGGGAAGGAGACCTTTGCAGAGCTGGGGCAGGGGCCCTGAAAAGATGCAGATGTATGTTTTATCACATCTGAATTCTCGTGGGCTCCATGATTGAGGCTTCCTAAGGCCCCTCTAGTATTTGTGGCCCAGGCCCTCTGGGTAGACAGAGGTGCATAGGAAGCAGAACCCCTCTGATACTGATGGTTTGGGATGGAGGATTGAGCTGAGCCCAAAGATGCCGACAGAACCATGCGGGGCACCCTTCCTAAAGCCCAGGTGATCTGTTTCTTGTTCCTGGTGGGCCTCTCCAGTGCAAATGACTTGAGAACAGCAGGTACAATCTACCAGGCCTCATTCCTATTAACTCTACAGCTGATGCAGCCAGCAGGGCCCTCCCTCTGTGAGCAGAAGGAAGCACGGCCACATTTGTGTGGCAGGATATAAAAATGGCAAGTCCCAATCTCCCAGCACAGAACCTTCGTGGAAGAGCTGGTGAATGGGTTCCACGGCACGTTTCCTGCATATATCACACTTAGCTGCGCCACCCACAACTCCCAGTTTGAGGCTCTGCAAAGTAGAGAAACACTTGCGCATTTACCTAAGTGCAGAATCTTTGCCCGCCTTCACCATGTCTTGCCTCAGACATACGCTCACCGTTCTGCCGACTTCTATCAGTAATCTATCCTTCCTGATTCTTCCAAAGCACTCAACTCAGTTTCCATAGGAAAAAAAAAAAAAACTCTAATGTTTTTACTCTTATTTAATCAATCTTCACAGTTTATTAATAAATTGCATAATGACAGTCACAAGGAAACCAGGTGCAAGCAGGTTTGGAAATAAATGCCTCCGATGAACATTCAGCTCAGCTAGTGAACCCCCACCTTGAGCACGCAGGATGCTGTGGGTGGAAAAGGAGGAAAGGCCAGCTTTGGCTGCCCTGAGCTGGTTAAGACGAGGCCGCCTGGTTGCAGGGGTCTCGAGGTCAGACTGGTGGTGACACAGGAGGATTCAGTGGCTGGTTCAAGGCAGAAAACGTGGGAAATAGCCACATGGCAGGCTACGAATGAGTTTAGAGATTCCTCTGGAAGTAACAGGGCATTGCTGACTGTTGAAAGAAGAGATGGAAGTGATTTTATACAATTTTTCGTTTAGAAAACTTACCCAGTTATGCAGCAAAGGGGCCTCATGACCTGCGACACAGTGATTACATGCTGCCCTTCCTAACTGAGCTGGGAATTCTCTTTCAGAGCTTCTGTGGTGTGACTTTGCCATCCCTGCAGACAGACTGAGCCACGTGGCTGCTTTGGCCAGCGGATGTTGGGTGGACGCCACAGGCTTGGACATATTGACGGGGTGCTCATTTTAAAAAATGATTAATATGATTAATATGACAGCACATACAATTAGGTTACATTGTTTGCTTTCGTTAGGAAAAGTCTGAGTTGTATTTGAGTCGCTTACCCGGGAGCTGTGCCTTATCCCCCCACGTTGTACCCATTAGGTGAGCGCACACTGAACCCCTCTCCCCTTACCCCTTCTTGAACTGAATTGTGTTTTTCTATCATGTGGGTGTGTATTTGTTAGTCTACTAGCTTCAAATTAGTAGTGAGTGCACTGGATGCTTGCTTTTCCATTCTCGTGATACTTTACTTAGGAGAATGTTCTCCAGCACCATCTACATTAATACAAAAAATGTAAAGTCTACATATTTTTATGGCTGAATAGAGCTCCGTGGTATACATACAGTTTATTAATCCATTCCTGGGTGGAGGGGTACTCAGGCTATTTCCACATTATTGTAATTGTGAATTGAGTTGAGATAAACATTTGAGTACAGATGTCCTTATGATAAAATGTTTTCTTTCTTTCTTTTTGTTTTTGTTTTTGAGACAGTCTCACTCTGTTGCCCTGTGTAGAGTGCTGTGGCATCATAGCTCACAGCAACCTCAAACTCTGGGCTAAAGTGATCCTCTTGCCTCAGCCTCCCCAGTAGCTGAGACTAGAGGTTTGCATCACCACATCCAGCCAATTTTTCTATTTTCAGTAGAGACCAGGTCTCACTCTTGCTCAGGTTGATCTTGAACCCCTGAGCTCAAGCAATCGACCCTCTTCAGCCTCCCAGAGTGCTGGGATTATAGACGTGAGCCAGCCGATGATTTCTTTTCCCCTGGGTGGATACCTAGTAATGGGATTGCAGGATCACATGGAAAGTCTACTTACAGTTCTTTGAGGATTCCCAATTCTTCACGCTGTTGAGGTTTGAGGGTTGTGGGTTTCAGGGCATGACTGCTGATGGCTGACAAGCTGAGAACTAGCTGGTGTTGAGTGAGGGAAATGGGAGTTAGGGGACCCAGCGGGGTGAGCTCGGGAGAGACTTCGCCCCTCTTTGGGCTTCATTTCCTCCTTCACAAGGTGAGGAAGTTGTAGCAGGCCATCTGTAGGGGCCGTGACACCTTCCAGGGCAGTGAAGGGGCAGAAGACAGGATAGGGCTCCGTCTCCGCCCTGCTGAGCTGAGTTCCTATGGGAAGGACCATTCCTGTTACCTTTCCAGGAAAGTTGTCCTGACCACTTTTTTAATATTTTTTTATTTTTTTTAAATTTTTATTGTAGAGACAAAGTCTCACTTTATCGCCCTCAGTAGAGTGCCGTGGCATCACACAGCTCACAGCAACCTCCAACTCTTGAGCTTAGGCGATTCTCTTGCCTCAGCCTCCCCTGTAGGTGGGACTACAGGCGCCCACCACAACGCCACGCTATATTTTTGTTGCAGTTTGGCAGGGGCTGGGTTTGAACCCGCCACCCTCGGTATAACGGGCCGGTGCCCTACTCACTGAGCCACAGGTGCCGCCCTGTCCTGACCACTTTTATGCAGCTTGCAGTCCGCTGGTGCCAAGAGTTGTTCTGCAGGCAGACGGGACCAAGAGACACACCCAGACAGCACACACCAGTGTCTCCAGAGTCACTACACATTGTCCCGTCACCCATCCCGCCCATATCCCAACTGAGACATCACACGCACACACTCACATCATAAACCCCTCGTCTGCCACCTCCCTGGTGCTAGAGGACACAGCATCCCCAGAGAAGGTCACAGGGGCTCAGAACACGGTGGGGTGGGATTCCTAACAGGCGGGAAACTTCCCGCTAGGAGCCAGGCCTGCATCCAGCAGCTTCAGGGAGGCTTTCCCAGGAAAGGTGATTATCCGGGCTCAGTAATGAGGAGGGGGAGGAGCAGAATGAAGAGCATGGAGAGGCCTCCCCGCTGCAGTCACTTTAAGGTATATCACCTACTCCAACTCCAGGGCCACTGTCAGAAAGGCAACTTCATCTAACTAATTAGCGGGGTTTGCCGCTTTACAAATCTGTCGCGGCTTCCTTGGCACGGAACAGCTGCTGAGGCAAAGAGCTGTAGGAACCTATTAAAAATCACAGTCCTGGAAGAAAAGAAAGGCAAGGGGAATGTAAAAGAGAGGGAGGAAGAAAACTTTTCTATATCAGGCCAGTGCCCAGCTCCGCTCACCTCGTCCTTGCACCACCACTAGCAGGAAATGGTTAAAAGGCCTGGGAAGGGAGGCACCCTCCCCTCCAGCTGGGCCTCTGATCTGTTCGCCTGGTTTTTCCTCTTGAAGTGAGGGCTCTCTGGTTTTAAAGCGGCTTTGAAGGAATGCTCTCCCGTGGACTGCAACCTGTCACTGCACCCTGTCATCCGTCCAGTAATTAAAATCTGACTGATTTACTGACTGGCAGCCACCATCATAGCTCAGGAGTTAGCCGATGTTCATCTTTCCCAAGGCTAAATTTACTTGGTGAAAAGAGACCGCTGGCTCCCAAGCCGAGCTGTCATTCAGCTGCTGTGGAAACCGTAAAGACAGCTCCCAGAGCCCTCGCCAGCCATCTTTGGTTTATTTTATCCTAATATTTGCTGCCACCCAGCAAATGAACAGAATGCAGGCAGACAAGTTAGGGAGAGCTGAGCAGGCTGGGGGTGGCTCCAGTGGGGCAGGCCAGCTGGGCCACGGATGGGACGCATGCAAGGAAAAATGGGTGTCACCCTGCAGGGCTGGCCAGCTCAGGGGAGCTGGGATGCCACGTGCCTGTCACCTACAAGCAGCTACGGGCTGGAGAGGAAGCCTGAGCTCTGGGAAGTAGATCCGGCTGTGTCTCCTTGTGGGAAAGTGTACGGGAAATTGGGATTCCTTTCAGGGGTGCTGACAGTGCTTGGATTCCGGGTTTCTTGAGCTGCCTGTGGGGTGACTCATCTTTTCCCTCACTCTCCCTCCTGCCTCCCGGAGGTGACAAAACCACTCAAAGCTGTCCTGTCCTGGCTTTGGTACCACAGTCCTGAGAAATGGCCCTTCCTGACCCTTCTGGGGTACAGTTTAACCGGAGCCCCCCTTGAAAGCAACCTCTCTCAAGTCTCTCTGCACTCCGGCCCCCCTCTCCTCCTCTGCTCACCTGTTCATTCTGGGAGCGATTCTGTGGGTCCAGGGTCCATGCTAAGCACACAGGGGAACGTGTACAGGACCAAACAGGTTTCCTGGGGCTCTCAGGCCAGTGGAAGGACAGAGTCATTGAACAAATAAAGGTAGGAAGAATTGCATCTTAACAACCGGGGCGACTGCGGAAGGGACAGATGGGGTGGAGGGAAGGCAGACAGAACCCACAGGGGAGCTCCTGAGGACTGGGGGTCTAGGTAACAGCCAGGAACAGAGCGACCTGGGGAGGGGCCCCAGGAGCAAACTCCAAGGAGCCCTCATGCTGGGGTCGCTACCGGCGTCCCCTTAGTCTTCCCTGTGGGAGCCTCGGTCACCACCCTCGGCCCAGCTGGGGTGTTAAGCTCTGATTTCTGCTGAGGCAAAGAGGGCTCCCCAAGCTCTTCAGATTTCTGAATCTCCCAACCATCAGCGCCATTAGCCTCATGCGACTTCCAAATCCCAGAAACCCCTCGGTGACACATTTGACTCACTGGGCTAGGTGCGTCGAAGGTGCATGCTGCTTACAGTACAAACCTAAAATCATTATGTCGTCCTGTAAAACACTCCACACGTAGGTATGTCTGTATGTCCGTGTACATGAAGCTTTTTAAACACACAAGATAATTCTCAAGAAAATTAAGGGGGGGGTGCGGGGAAGGACATGAGCAAACACTACCAGAGAAGGGAGCTTTCCAGAGTCTCTGCGCCCCTCACACCCTCTCCTCGGGGAGGCCCACGATCCTGTGTTTCTGGGTTGGGCGGCCTTTGGAGGGCAGGACTGGTGTGGGGAACTCCTTGAGGACAAGCCTCAGACAAAGCCAGATGAGACAAAATCACAGGAGGGTGTTGGAGAACTCCTCGCCGCACAGACGGAGCTCAGTGGGGCCCAGAGCAGGTGCCAGGGAGCTGAGGCTGACGGGGAGCAGGTCTCCTGGGCCTGCTGGGGATCTCCAGCACCTTCCAAGGCTGAGGGTTCATTGCGTCTTGTTTGTCTCCTGTGGTCCTTATGTCAGAGCCATGATTCTAGGTCCCAGTGAACCCAGAGAAGCTTACCTCCTAGACCAAATACTAACACGGGGAACACCTACAAAGGTCAAACCCAAGGCCTTCTCCATGGTCCCCTGCTGCATCCTCATGTGCTGGTGTGAACTGGGTATTCCACTCTGAGTCAGAACGAGTGGCCGGTCCCCTCACACCTGAGTCTGCTCAGTGGCTGGACCCACCAAAATGCCCTCATCTTCTCGACCAGAGTTTCCCAACCTTTTTCATCTCACGGCACACTTGAACCTATAGTTAAACTTCCACGGCAACTTAAATTATGTTGATCCAAAAAAAAAAAAAAAAAAAAAAAAAAGACAGAGAGAGAGAGAATATACCTAATGTGCTCTGAACTTCTTTCAAAAATAATTTAATGATTGATCTTTAAATTTTTTCAAGGCACACCTAAGATCCCCTCCCGGCCCACCCGTGTGCCGTGGCACACCGGTTGAAAATCACTGAGCTAGACAAAAGCTTTGGTTCTTAGGAGGAGGGGTGACAGTGACACAGGGATGGTTGTCAGCAGAAAGCCCTGGATGTCCTCCCGACGTAGGCCCGAGCGTCCCAAAGGGCTTCGCCCTCTGGGCGGCAAAGCACCTCCTTCACCTGGTTAGAAACCCTCCCGGGAAGGAGAACAGAGGGTGAGAGGGGTGTAAGTCGGTGTTTTTATTTTGAGTAAATCAATTGGCTAATCGGGGTGGGATTTTCCATCTGGGAGTTGAAAGGGCAGAAGGAGAACAGTTAATTTTTCAAAGCTTCACTTTAAAATACAACCCCCCTGTTTGTGAGCTGCATTTGATGCAGGGTCCATGCGGGACACCAAGAAGTGGTGTCAAGGCCAGAACAAGCATATTTTAAAGTAACAGCAAGTAAATTAAGCCAATTAAGCATTCTTAAAGCCCAAGAATCGGATTTTTTTTTTTATTTTTCTTCCAAGAGAGCCTGCTTGCATGACAAAATTTCTCTCTCTCTCTTTCTTTTTCCTTTGTTCTTTTTTTTCCTTTTGCATTCACACCCCCTGACATTTGCTTCTGTTTCTCTTAAGGAATGTGTTGTCTAGCCCTGACCAGGTGGGCACCTGGCTGCCCAGGGCAGGATGCCCGGCCGGCCTGTCCTAAACTGCACCTCACTCTAAAACGGGGTGATGAGTCAGGGGGTGCTTTTGTAAAGGTATGAACTTCACCAAATCTGGGGAGACTCCACGTTCGATCCCCCACGTAGAGGTCATTGAGGTTAAGTGAGATAAAGAAGTAAAAGCATTTCTGGAAATTCTCGGGAAGGAAGGTACAAGATAAATTCAGGCTACATTTATGACTGTTTTTATGGTTCAGCTTCTAATGCTGTGGGTGGCCTCCCGACCATGTGACTCATTCATTCAGCTCACGTGGATCATGAGTTTGAGAGCCGCAGGATCCAGGGTCTGCTGGGAGGTGAGACAGAGAGATGACTACCCCAGTCACCTTACCAAGGGGGCAGGAAGGTCACTGCTAAACGGGAGATAAGCCATGGGACGCAGAAGGCAGGTTGCTCTGCATCTTCTGACCGCCGCCCATTTAGAGTCGGCCATACGCGCATCCCAGCCCTTCCTGCTGTTCTGTAGTGAATGATCTGGAGGTAACAAACGTGGGGAAAGCAAGAGAATAAGAAGTTGCTGGCGACACGCATAAATTGTGCATTATTCACTCTACGAGAGATGAATAGGAGCATCTGTGTACTTGGTTTTATTTTTTAAAACAATGCCTCATAAACTAAACCCCAGCCCAGCAATTTTATTACGTTTACCTTGATAATATGTTGCAAGCCATTTAAATAGAACAGATTCACTGACAGACCATCACCCATGGGGCGTGGCTACACCGACAGGATGGTTTGGGGACCAGGCATAAATGGGTTTCGGTGTTAGGGGCGAAGATGATTCATATTGAAACCTCAGTGCCAATTTTTTTTTTTTAATTTACACGTGAATAAGGCCGTCTGTGAAAAATGTGCCCCTCTACCCATTGTAGGGCTGAGCAACAGACCATGGCAAACTGGTGACGAAGTCAAACTAATGCCATCTTTTCATGTAATTTGTAAATGAAGAAAGCAAAGTTCTAGCCTTTGGATATCATGATCGACTGAAGAGACTGGTCATGGAGTGACCTTCTAGAAAGTCACAGAAAGACCTACGCTCATTACGGGGCAGGCACACCCCTGACTCTGCCTAGCCAGCGGCCAGTCAGAGCTGGCGGGCGAGTCTTCCAAAAAACTCTTGCACATTCCTAATTACATCCCCCCCAGCCCTCCTAAGGGGTTACTAGGAAGTGTCCCTGGACGATAAGTCAATCTGAACATCCACACGATTGTCACCAGCAAGAGCCAAAGAGAGGGATGGTCCCCTCTGTGTGTGGACGGTGGTGGCCTTAGGGAAAAAGCGAAAATTACTGAAGGGAAGTATAGATTAAGGGTAATGGAAATTCAGAGGGAAAAGGACACTTTTGCGGTGGAAGGTGGGGGACAGGGGTGATGAGAATGGGAGCCAGGAGAAGAGCTACCTGTGAGCAAAGTCCTGGGGTGGGAGGAGGGACGGGAGAGCGGGCGGCCCTGTTTGCTGGGGCAGATGTGTGTACAAGAGGAGCCAAGGGCCGAAGGCCAGACCCTCACCCAAGAGAGATGAGCACACCGGCAGCAGGCAGTCTTTCTCCAGACGTGGGTACCAAGGACAGTGTCCGCGTAGACAACCGTGAACGCAGGGATAACCCTCTGGCACACGTGCAAACGCACTTGTACAGTCTGGAGTCACAGTGCAGGTTTAGAGTTTCACAAAGGGGCAGTGGGTCTCCTGTGCAGAAACCCATAGCACGATCCCAGCCTAAGGGTCTGTGAGGACTATAGCCTGGGAAACCTCTTCCCCCACCACAGCCCCAGGTCCTGGGGGCAATTCTAGGGCAGAGCTCCGACTACTCTGCTCAGCTGGTTAGAGAAAGGCACAAAGCTGGAAAAGAAGTAAATCAAATAGACCAGTGGGAGCTGCAGCCCTGCTGGCAAGCCTAGTCTATTTTCACTTGTTTCCCCCGAGATCAAACCAGTAACCTCAGAATCCAGAACTGTGAGTTCGAAGCCAGCCTCTACTATGCACTAGTGGCATCCATGTGGGAAAGAGACCAACGCTGTCATTTCCTTTCCTCTATTTCCCATGAGGCGGGATGGTTGGTGACCACCGTACGGCTCCGGTGAGAAGCAAAGGCGCCGAGGGTGTGGGAGGATTTTAGCACTCTCAACGCATAACACAATGGTGGGCACCCTCACGCCTATTTCCAGCCACCTCGGAGCAGAGAGAAAGGAGGCTCACTGGGGCCTTTTGAACACACCTGGGTGTGCAGGGCTGTCTGCTGTTGGAGAACACGGCAGGGCCCTGACAGTTCCCCACACCGGGCAGGTGCAGCTGAGCCCCAGCCCTGACCGTGCACTCACCTCCTGCGAAATCCCAGTTGCTTCCACAAAACACCCAAAGACACCGCTCTGCTTCCCACTCAAGGAAAACACACACCTTCACTTAGCTTTTATTCTTTTTTTTTTTTTTTTAAGAGAGAGACCTCAATCAGAACAGCAGCATTTTCAACAACACTCTTTCTTGTTACCACACTGAGCATTGTTTCCAAATTGATGACGTTACTTAATCAAACACCACCCCAGTGTCCCTAAAAGCATTTCCAACAAAGCAGCGAAGAGTTCTTTGCTGCCGTGGCGTTGCCCTCAGCATCTAATCAAACCTCACGTATTTCTGGCTGCCTCCCACAAGGAGTTCTAGGCCGCTTCTTCACAGTCTCCTCACATAGAAGCAGAGAAGAAAAGAGGGAGGGAGGGAGGGAGAGACGAACAGGATAGAGAAAAACAGAGGGAAGAAAGTTAGACAGGAGTGAAGGAGGCTGGATGGCACGGCTGACAGTCCCCGTGCCCCTGATCTGTTCAGCAGGACACAGCAGGTGTGAATGCGGCCCAGGACCTCAGAAGGCCACCGAGACAGAGGGTGAGGACCGGTGCCCTGCTCGGCCCCCGTTCCCTGCCCCCACACACCTGAGGGTCAGGTCCTTGCATCTCATTGGACAACTGGGCCGGCAAGCGTGCCCTGTCCTGCCAGCCGCCTCACCGGCCACAGTGACAGCTGTATCCCTTCCCTGATGTGAGTGGGCGCTGAGAAGCGTTGACACTCCGTCAACTTCCCTCTAATGTCCTTCAGCCAGCCTGACAGGTGTCCGGCAGGGGCTAGTCAGCCTGACGGCCGGCCCTCACGGAGACATCGTGGGGCAGCTTCCTAAGGAGAACAGCCACGAGAGCCTTCAAATGACGCTTCTGTTTCCTCCAGCATGATGACTGGGAAACGGAAGCAAATCCTGAGGCTGGTGGCTGTGTAGGGCCTGGCGCAGTGCAGGTAACAGCAAACAGCAGCATTGAAGGGGCCACTCCGTCCAGCTCCGAGATCCAGTGGGTGGTCCGGTCAACATAGGATGTGGTGCAGACCAAGCCTTCTATCAGAGATTCGCAGTTGTGTGGCAACATGCATACACACATATTATTTTCCATCATATAGTTTAAGGTGGAAGAAACACTCACTCATAATACATGCAAAGTTTGGAACCCCCCGAGTTAGAAGCAGAAATGTCTCCATATTTCATGATAACAGCCAAAGCCTGATGGCTTCATGAGGCTGTGATAGCCAATCCCCACCTCCCTCCATCCCCCTCCCTCGCCGATAAGTCTTTTAATACAGGGGCCCCTCTGTCACCTGACTGTTGGCAAGGAAGGAGAATATTAAGATGGGGTCCAAAGGACATGAGTTTATTTAAGGCTCTCGTTATGGACAAGTGAGATCACAGGCATCTCCCGTCAAGGAAGAATCTGACACTTAGTCACTCTTTCCCCTGGTCTGACGTTCTCCAGATGTCAATGAGCAGAAGATCCAGACAGGGGCAAACCTCGGCTTAACCCCAAACTGCCAGGCTATTGGGGTATCTGAGGGATCAGAGCTTTTGGGGCTCCAAGTTTCTCATAAGGGTAAGAAAGGAGGTGCGTTATGACAGGGAGGTAGGAGTGTCTCAGGGGACCCATCTAGCAGAACACAGCTGAGCTGTGACAGCCACAGAGATCAGATAAGACATTCCAGGAGCACCTGTCACCTCTGCCTCCATCCCCCGATTCCCTCTGAATGTGCACCTCCCAGCCCTGCTCCCTGCTGCCTGTAACCTTCCTTGGGGTTACAACAAAACCAGAAAATTACCAGCACCTCCCAAGTGTCAAAGCATACAGTCCAACAACTTACAGTTTCCAGTTCCTCTTGGCAGCTACGCGTCACACTGGCCTAACATGGCCATTTCTAGAGAAGGGGGTGTGCAGAGAAGGGTTCGGGTGTCCCCAGGCTTACAGAGAACTGGGCAGACAAAGCCAGAGCTGACCGCTGGTAGCTGATGCCTCCTGTGCCAAGGCTCTGTAAGAATCTGGTCTATGGGAGGGAATTTTGTTTGGCTCCTTGTCGATTTTGGTCAGTTATTACCTTGAAATGGAATTTGAGGTTGTGGTTGTTGGTTACAACCTGTTCATCTTGCTTAGCCTGTGAGAAATAATTCAGAAATATTGCTCTTCTAAGGTAGCCTGTGATGCCAACAAGACTTCTGGCTGCGGGCTCCCCTGCAGAATTAGCAGAAATGATTGGGGACCTGGGGAGGGGGTCGCCAATCCAGCTGGGGTAACTTAACAGGCAGAAGGCCATGTTCATCCTCTTCCCTGGAAAGCCTTGCAGATTGGGGACATCACCCTGGCTGCCCCACTGCAGAGAGGAGTCCACGGAGAGACAGGGGTCAGGGGGAGGTGAGGGGGGCTGGTGTCCCATCACCTGCAGGCTGGCTGTGGTTTCATGTGGACGTTCTGAGCTCCAAGGCTCAACTCTGAAGAGCTGGAACCCAGCACAGGAAGGCCTCCCGCCTTTTACCAGCTGTTTGGATTCTGAAGACATTCCCCTTAAGAAGTCTTTGTGACCACTTCAAAATTCTAAGCTTCCCACAAAGTCTGATTTCTGAGCAATCTGTTAGATATTGGAGTCAGAACACCTCATCTGAATTAATCTACCTGAAGGGAAAAAAAGAAAGTCGCTGTCTCTCTCCTCAAATGTCAGACTTGTGGCAGGACCATTGTCTACGTGGAAGAAAGCATCTTCTGATTAAAGTCAAAACTTCTTGTACTTGGGGTGACCCAGCACCCACAGAAGGTGTCCAAACTCTGCTGATGACACACAGTCAGGCTTGGCACGTGCCTAATTTACAGATGCAGGTCTTTTCCGTTCTATCTGAGCTCCAGCAGGGCAAAGGAAGGTTAAAACACTGCTCTGAGTCTGCCTTCATCATTTCTGCGGTGGGGTGGCCACCTATCCGCCCACCCCCATCAGGCACAGGACGGTGGGACAGACAGCATGAAGTGGCAGCTATGTCCCTCCCTGTGACTGCCCAGTGGCACTGTTGGGGGATCAGGCTGATGGCTATGCATGGGGCTGCTCCTATAATTAATCTCACCCTCCCAGCCAGTCCCCCTCGCCCATTGTACTACCCAAACTCTGCCCCCAGCTCAGTCTGTGTGGAGCCCTCCCTGACCCTCCCAGACTCCCCCGACCCTGTCCCTGGAAACCAGCCTCCAGCCCTGCCATGCATCCTGTCAGTCACCCTCCCAGGCCCCAGCTTCTCTTCCCTTTCCTGACCCTAGACCCACAGACATTTCTTGGTGACAGCTTTGTGATTCCGCAGCACCACGCCACCACGGTGTTCCAAGAACACAGGGGCTCCAGAGGGGCCTCTAGGCAGACGGCAGGAAGTGAGACTCAAGTCCAGGCCCCTCGTCATTCAGCTGCACCTGCCAGCCCCTGCCAACCCCTGGTTTGGAACTGGAGGTTACAGCTCCCGCTCTGCGGCTTCTCTCCTGCCCTTCTCTCCCCTTCCCACACGGCACTTGTCTCTTTATGTGTCTGCTTGAACTGAGAGTGTGTGAGGGGCCTTATTTGTATTATACGTGGTCTCGTGCTTCTTCCTGAGATAAATCGTCCTCTGCTCGCCACCTGAATGCCCACCTGCTTCACAACGCCCAGGTCTGGATTCAACACACATTTCCTGGGCTCTGAGTGACAGCCTTGATTAAGAACAGGGGCCACCGTGCTTCAGAAAATGTGGGTGCCCCCAAGCAGGGGCTGCACACCTTGGGCAAGTGACTTCATCTCTCGGGGCCTAGTCTGTAAATTGCAGTAACACCTCCTGGGCTTGGGAGAGAAGTGAAGTGGGCACAGTCATGGAGTATTCAGATTGGGGTCCCAGCAACGGCTGCAGAAGCAGCTATTGCTACGCGTCACTGCTGTGTGTCCTTCCCACCTGGTGCACAGAAACCCCAAGAGGAGAGAAGTTCAGCTATGTTGCCCCAAATGTGCACCATACCAGGACTTGAACCTGGGTCTGGCGGGCAGTTCTCTTTATTCTTATTCTGTGGTGCTGAGCACATCAGTGGCACATGGCAGCTAATAAAATGTTTGCCAGATGTTATGTAACCATCCATGTGGGTTCATATTCAGCCCCCCACAGACATCCAGTGGATGGCCACGCAGGAAAGTAGGGTTCTCTGCCACCGGAAAACATTGGCCTTAGACCCCAGGCACAGGCCTCCTCTGGGGAAGTCCTTCTGAGGATGGCTGGTGGCTGGAAGGCACCTCCCAGTTAAAGGAAAACTCCACAACAAATGGCCCTGCGGCTGGGCCCTCCTTTTAAGGAGAGCTTTAAAATCATACCAAGCTCAGCTCACAGCAGTGTGGGATGAAAAGATGGAGGTGTCAATGCCCCTACTGGCCAGCTCATGATGCATTTATGAAAATCACCCCACAAATGCACATCCTAAATCTCCCCTCTCCCCAACCCTGACCATGGCCTCCATCTGGGGTGTCCTTTCCTGTCTACTGGTCTCTCTGTCTGATCTCTACTCCCCACCAGGCCAGCCAGGATGGCGTCTTGAAAATGCAAATCAGATCGTGTACTGGAGCTCACCCTTGGGGCCCCTAGTCTGATCCCATCCGTTGTCCACAGCCCTGCTGGGTATTCTGGCCCCTGCTCCCTCCCGTCCTGCTCTCCAGGTCACTGGGAAGCAGCTGTGGGCTCCCTCCTGGCATTAGCACAGCCCCCCACCCAGCACCTCCCTCTTCCAGGATATGCACCTGCTCCTTCCACCTGCAGCCCTCCCAATACCCCATCCCCAAGGCAGCCCTTTCCCAGCTGCCAGTCTCTGCCTACCTATGCTTCCTTCAAGATGTCCTCTCCAGCCACCTCATTCTAGAGGCTCCAGGACCCACCTCCCTGCCAAACTCCTGCCCCACTAGCTTCAACCTATTTGTATTAGTAACTGAAATTGTCTTACCAAAAAAAAAAAAATGTTTGCATAAGTTCCTTGCAGGCAGGGGCTTGGCCTTATTTGTCTATTTCTGTCTCTTGGTACCAGAAAGGTGTTCTAGGAACATTCATCATGGATGAATAAGATTTTAATACAGGAATTATCTTCCCAATTATATTCCTAATTATCTTCCCAACCCTTGACTTGTGGAGACAGAAATGCCTTTGTGTCCCCGTCCTGCCCCAGGGAGCTTCTAATCTGGTTTTGAGCTGAGGAGTGGTGGGAGAGTCTGAAGACAGGAGAACAGAGGATGAAATATGTGTGTTGAAGTCCTGAAGGGCAGGGAGGGGGCAGGCTCCCTGGCCTTCCTGGGAGTATCCTGGGGAGCTGGGCTGACAATGGGCATAAAGAATGATGACACCAAGGACACAGAGAGGGACAGGCCCAGTTTCCCAGCAGGAAAAATGAGTCAAACAAAGGCCTGGGTGGGGGTGGCGGGGACCCAAGAAGGAGGCGTTGAAGAGCCCACCTTTGAGCAGGGGAGACAGCTGCTCTGCTGAGGCCAAATAAATGTTTCCACGGCAGTTTTCAGTTTCTCCTGTTATTTCCCTGAATGAGCACCATCCACCACCTGTGTTGGAATGTACACTGTCCTCTCTACTTTCCACTCCCCCTTTCTCTCCCAGAATCACCTGCCATCGGCACTAGGATCAGAGTCCAATATCCAGGATTTAATGGTGAATGTTTTCGCTGGGTCAGAAGAGAGACAATTGACCAGAGTCAGCCTGTAGCAGGCTTTGGAGGTTTCCCGGGGGTGAGAACCCACAATCTGGGATCCCCCACAATCTGTGAACCCATAATCTGTGATCCCTGCAATCCATGATTCCCCAAAATATGTGATCCCTCACGATCCAGGATCCCCCACACTCAAGTGCATAAACTTTGGACTCTCCTCTCTGGAACTATGAAGGTGCAGATTCTGGCAACAGCTGGTTGCAGGCCCTTCTCTGTCCTCCCTCCTCTTTGTGAGGGGCTACAAGAAAGCTCTCATTTGGAAACACAGTATTTTGGGGACACAGGAATTCAGTGCCCCCTCCACTCAGACTGCCTACCTCTGCCTCCCCTGCCTGGGTTTACAGAGCAGCAAGTGCTCTGACCAGTCACTTGGTCTAGTTTGTTTCCAGACAGCCTGTGCCCTTTACCTTTGTGTTTTGCTCTTTCTTTCTCGAATTTAGGTTTTAAAATGAAATTCCCATATTAGTTTCCCATGGTTGCCATAACGAATCACCACAAATTTGGTGGCACAAAACAGAAATTTATTCTCCCACAGGTGCAGAGACTAGAAGTCTGAAGTCCTGGTGTTGGCAGGGCCGGGCTCCCCTCCAGGACTCTGAGGAAGAAGACGTCCTCAGCCCCTCCAGCTCCGGGTGGCTCTGGGCGCTCCTCACTCTGCAGGCTCATAAGTCACACCCCTGCCTCTGCCATCATCAGACCTGATCTTTTCCTCACGTTCCCTCTCCTCTCTGTCTCCCACAAGGAAATTTGTCACTGGATTTAGGATCCATCTCGATATTCCAGGATGATCTCATTTTGAGATCCTTCACTTAAATAGGTCTGGAAAACTCTTTTTGTTTTTTCTTTTTTGAGACAGAGTCTCACTCTGTCACCCTGGGTAGAGTGCAGTGGTGTCATCATAGCTCACAGCAACCTCAAACTCTTGGGCTCAAGTGATCTTCCTGCCTCAACCTCCTGAGTAGCTGGACAATAGGCACCTGCCACAAAGCCCAGCTAGGTTTTTATTTTTAGTAGAGACAGGGTCTCACTTTTGTTCAAGATGGTCTTGAACTTCCAATCTCAAGAGATTCTCCAGCCTTGGCCCTCCAGATTACTGGGATTATAGGTTTGTGGAAAGTCGATATGTCTGCAAAAATATTTTTAACAAACAAGTTACATTTACATTTACTATGTCTGGGACATAGACATATATTTTTAGAGGCCACCATTCAACCCACTACAATTCGACTGACTACAATTCAAATGATATTGCGATCACTATACCACAAACCGTAGGTTCTTCCCAATGCTCTTCATCACCCTTAGACTATTACCAGGCATTGGGGCTCTCAAGCTTCATTTTGCATGATTTGCCACCAAAGATACAGCAGAGAACAATTCAATAGATCAGAGTTTAATTTTAATTTAATTTCAATTTTAATTTTAGGAATAAGCACCCTCTGTCATTTCACACCAGCCCTTCCAATCTTTAGCCCAATAGCAAGCCAGGAGCAAGCTGGCACTAAGAAAGGAGAGTGACCCAAGTCTCTTGTTCTGTGCAATGGGGGGAATTACAGAGAATAAGCTCTCTGGGATCCCTGGGATCATCTCTCAGCTCAGTCATTAACTGGCTGGGAGACTTTGCCTCTCTGAACTTCAGTCTATCTATAAAATGAAGATTAGACAAGAACAGGGATTTGCAACTGCAGCAAAGGGATTTGCAACTGCAGCCTGCAGACCAGCCAAACCCAGGAGCCACCTGGTGCTGTAATTAAAGTTTCCTGGGACTCACCATGCCCAGTCACTTGCGAGTTGCCTATGGCTGCCCTTAGGCCACACTAGCAGAGGTGTGACACAGACACACCTCTGTCCCCCCAAACTGAAATTGTTTCCTATCTGACCCTTTACCGTAAATTTTTCCTGCTCCCACACCTGGCATAGGACTCTGTGAGGTCCCTCGGGCTGAGCTATTCTGGACTTTAACTGTAGACCACAACCTGCCTTAAGGGCTGCCTATGAGGAGTGGGGTTTGGAGGAGGTGGTGGAGCTGAGACAGGCCTATCAGCCTCCTAGGGTCAGCACTGTCCCTCTTTCACTAGCCCTGTGAGCCCTATCCCTTCACATTGCATGTGCTCCCAGGGACTAAGGGTCTGGGAAGCTAGCCCCCAGATGACCCCAGATGCTCCCTGCTCTGCCTCCAATGGTCAGGGAATCCCAAAAGCCAGAGGACTTGGGAAGTCTCCTTAAGATACCTGTAGGGGGGGTCCTCTGGGTTCTCAGCTACCTAAGGACACCCACCCAAGTCCAAGGGCCAAGTGGTTCCCACATGGCTTCTATCAGCGTAGAGCAAACGCACCCTTCCCTTTGCAACCTCTACCTCCTGCATTCCCCTCTCCTATTTGTTAAACAAATCCTGATCTGCCTTTTTAGGCTGCTCTTGAATTTTATGGCAACATATAATAAACATCTGACTGCTTTTATTTCTATTTAACTTTTATCTTGAATGTCTCTGCTGTTTCAAACCAAATATTTATAGCATCACACAGCCGCTGCAATTTCATTCCTCACCAATACTGTCACTCCCTCCTGCTTGAGCTCACTAGCCCCTACGAAAGTCTGGGAAATCTTAGGGGGAAATTGGCTCTTCTGCCCCCAAAGGGCGGCTCCCTCAGCCTCGAGTTCTGAGTCACTGGATAGACAGGGGGTGCAGACAGCATTCTAGGCCTCCCGGCCCTCAGCACCAAGTCCAGCCACCTCCAGGTGACTCATGGTTTCCTGAGTGCTGTGTCATCACAGGTCAGTCAGTGTGAGGCTGGGGCCAGCCCCAGAAGAGACCCCACACTCCATTAGGGAGCAGACCTGGGTGAGGCACTCTGGGCCCTCTGCCTCCTCAGGGCCTCTCTCTCCTAAGTCAAACCTGGAGCCTAGGAGTCCAGCCTCCTGGTCTACCTGTCCTTGACTCCACCAAAAAGTGCTCCCCACAGCCCAAACAGCCTTTTTCTTCACCAAGGCTCTCTGGTCCCTCCTGGTCCCAAAGGCTAGGATGCCCTTTCGAGCTCAAGGCCCTCAAGTTAGTATCTAGACCTGGTGGAGGACGACACTGTGCACCTGGAGCCTCAAGACCTCACTTTTCCTCTCTGAGCCTCAGTTTTCTCATTCGTAAAATGGGAAGCATAATACTTGCCTGGATAAACAGAGTTGCCTTGAGGACTTTGCATGGTGAAGAATGAGGAAGTGCTTTGCACACAGCGACTCTACATCACCCGTGAAGAGGGAGGAGGGGTGCCAGCCCCTCCAGCCAGGCCTGAGGCCATCACGGAGAACCAGCAAGATGCTGCTTGTCTGTCTCGGGGTCGTGGGTCTCCGGGCTACCTGTTCTCATCCCAGATGTCTCCAGCTGCAGGAATTCCGAGGGCTTTGTGCACCGTCCTCAGGTCTTACTTACTGCTCCAGCTGAGCCTGTGGTGGGCACCTACCAGGTAGAGAGTGTGCCACAGAAACCCTGCTTACGCTTCCACCCTGAAATGACTGGCGCCTGGCCACATCTGCACCCTGTAGCTCTTTGGTTATCCAGAGGGAAGTCCCACATAGACCTCAGTGAGAACCTCGCACTTGGTTTGGTTAGACAGGTCTTCTGAAACTGTAAATTTAGGTAAGAGAAGGTGCACATATTGGCCACACACCTGGAATCTCAGCTGCTCAGAACTGAGTCAACCTTTTCCAAATTTCCTTGTGTCTCACCTTCTTCTCCATGCTACATTCTTCCACAACCCCTCAAGAAAGTCATTGGACTAATTATTTTTTATCCTGAGACGGAGTCTCACTCTGTCACTCTTGATAGAGTGCTGTGGTGTCATCACAGTTCACAGCAACCTCAAACTCTTAGGCTCAGGATATTCTTCTGCCTCAGCCTCCCGAGCAGCTGGGAATACAAGTGCCTGCCCCAACACTTAGCTAATTTTTTCTGTTTTTAATAGAGACAGGCTCTTGCTCTTGCTTAGGCTGGTCTTGAACTCAAGGGATCCACCCCCTTCAGCCTCCCAGAGTGCTAAGATTACAGGTATGAGCCACCATGCCCAGTCTGGACTATGTATTTGTAACCCTTCACATTCATAACCTGAAACCCTAACCCCCACTGCAAAGGTATCAGCAGGTGAATAGGTCATGGGGGGGGCCCTCTGTGATGAAATTAGTGCTCTTATAAAGAGATCCTGTAGAGGGCGCATGCTGTACTGAGTGAGGCTACAGTGAGAGGTTGACAGCTGCAACGTGGGAAATGGCCACTGCACCTGACTGGGCTGGCACCCTGCTCTGTGACTTCCAGTCTCCAGAATGTGAGATGTGAGTCTGTGGTACTTTCCAATACCCCAGCCCTGGGCTGGTCTCCGTGGAAGGCTTCACTTTCCTATTAGTCAGGACACCTGCAGCTGCAAGTGGCAGAAACCCACTGGAGTCTGACCGAGGGTGGGAAATGGATGGACACACTCACCTAACTGAAAAATCCAAGGGTCATTTGCTTCAAACACAACTTGATCTGGATGCTCAAAGGAAATCCTCCAAAAGCCATGTTTCACCAGCAATAAACCATGGACAGGATGCCGAGAGAAAGGAATGAATCGGACCTTGCTTGGTGGGGGCACAGGTGGGCACCAGCCCTTGGGGCGATTACTGGACAGTAGTGACGGAAGCTGAACCAACCCAGGCTCTGTCCAGAGAGACTCCACTTTTAGGTCTGAGCCCTGTAGAACTGAACAAATTTGTGCACCAAGAGATACATGCAGACTGCTCATAGCAGCATCATTTATAGCGATAGCCCCAAACTAAACACTACCCAAAGTCCATTAACAACAGAACAGGTAGATAGAGTGGGAACTGCCTACCATACGGAAATAACACAAAAGGAAGCTTTACTAACGCAACCCACGTGGGGGAACCTCCTACGTGTTCCCGAAGGAGCACATCCAGGCACCAGAGTGCACGCTTCATATGAGTGATTTTATTTCCATGAAGTTCAAAAATAGCAGTTCACCTTGGGAGTGTTCTGACTACAAGGGGACATGAAGGAACTTTCTGTAATACTGAACGGTCTGGGTGGTGGTTCACGGTTGTATAATTATATAAAACTGCATTGAGCCATCCAGTTAAGATGCATGCACTTTCCTGTATGTAAATTATGCCGAAATGAAAGTAGCTGAAGAACCATTACAGAAAGTAGAGTTTCTTCGTCTCTTGGTTCTGTTTCACCCTTGGGTGGACGGTTCCCATGTGGTGGCAGAGTGGCCACCAGTGGCTCGTGGCTGATATCAACCATGTCAGAAATGCCTGTGGAAAGAAAGATACTCTTTTCCAGTTGTCCCAGGAAACGACTATCCTTGGCCCAACTTTACCTGCCCAGGTTTCAGTTACAGGGCCCACAATGGAGCTAAGGGGTTTGGGCCAAATGCACCGAAACCACATGAGGTTGGGGGAAGTGTGGGCTCCCAAAGGACAAATGGGGTGTGGATGCTACAGGAAGAGTTGCTGGGCGCTGGAAAGGCACTTGTCCTAAGGCACAGAAGAAGCTTAAGTGCAGTGTGGCGGGCTTTGTGTGTGAGTGTGAGTGTGTGAGGATGGTGGGGGTGTGTGGACGGCGGCAGTGTCTTCAAACACGTAGACTCTAATGTGCGGTTTCATTGCTCTCACCAAAGCTATGCTCAGAGCATCTTCAGGAATGAAGGACTTTCTTTCCAGCTACTAGGAGGGTTTACTGGAAGTTATTCATCATCAGAAACCACCTCAGGTGGAAAAAGCTTCTCAGCCCAGGTCACGCCCACTTTCCTGAAGCAGACACATTCCAGAACTGGCTGACAGGCATCCAAAGGTCCACCCTCTGGCCCTCCTTAGGAAAGACTCGGAAGACCACTCCAGCCCTAGAGCTCCTGACAGGCTTGGCTAAGACCTGATACAGAGCACACTGCAGCCAACTTCTCCCTCCACTCAGCCTGGGTCCTCTTTCCCTGCAGGGTCAATTCCAAGAACATGCCTTGGTTAACATTCTGCATGTCTCCACCCCAGAGCCCACCTCCTGGGGCCTCCAACCTGCCATGGTGGCCAGCCGCCCTCCCTGGCTCTGGACCATCCTTTTTTCTGAGAGTTCCTCATGGCTATTGGTGTTGTGAAAATGGCCTTTGTGCCATGAAGCTGTGAGATAATCAGGGGAGAGTATGTGTTTATTTTTCTCTGTCCTTTACTTAGCAATAGGAACCAACTAGGTCCCATATTTCTTTCTGATGATGTGCTGGGGCATCAAATTCAGTAAGTCCTGACTCGGTGCCCGTAGCACAGTGGTTATGGTGCCAGCCACATGCACCAAGGCTGGAGGGTTCCAACCCGGCCCAGGCCAGGTAAAACAACAATGACAACTGCAACAACAACAACAACAGCAACAACAAAAATAGCCAGGTGTTGTAGCGGGTGCCTGTAGCTCCTTGGGAAGCTGAGGCATGAGAATCACTTAAGCCTAAGAGTTTGAGGTTGCTGTGAGCTATAACGCCACAGCTCTCTCCCCAGGGTGACATTGTGAGACTATCTCAAAAAAAGAAAAAATTCAGTAAGTCCAGTTGGTTCCGTGTCTCAAGTGGAACTAACTGAAGTTCAAGTGTGGTGCCTTTCTGCCTGCTCAGATAAACTGTGGGTCATATCTGACTTCCAAACAGAACACACCTGCCAGCACACCACGCTCGTAGTGAGGGTCAGCTGTTTCTTTTCTGTTTGTCCAGTACCCACTCCACTTTCTACTGGAGAGAATGCCTCCATTTTCATTAGGGGCCCATCTCTTCTTTGCCTGTAGTCTCTGGACTATGTCTCCTGGCCAAGATGATGAGATTATAGCTAAGACTTTAGTGGTGCTACTGAGAATTTTCTGCTGTTATAGAAGTATACACAAGACTGGGTAATTTGCAAAGGACATAAATATTTCTCACAGTTCTGGAGGCTGGGAAGTTCAACATCAAGCCACGGGCCCCGGGTGGAGGATTTCTTGCTGCAAGTTCACATCCCAGAAGAGCAAAAGAGAGTGAAGCTGCTCTACAAGCCCTTTCTATAAAGGTCTTAATCCATTCATGAGGAAGCAGCCCTCACGGCCTAATCACCTCATAAAGTCTCCTCTCTTACCATTATGGTTATACCCAAAGTGAGCAGAACAGAGAAACACCAGCACACTGAACCAAATTAGTCAAGGGTCCTTTATTGATTGGCCAGACGAGAGCCGGCTCAGGCCTCAAAGTCTCTCGACCCCTAGAAGCGGGTACGGGTGGGGAGCTTTTATAAGGGTCTTTTGGTAGGGGAGGGGGAAGTCCTTAATACAAGCTGAATTTGACAAGAACCAACACCTTGTAATGGGAGTCCTTATAAGGGGAAGCGGGATTTTGCAGTTATTACTAAACTCTTTCAGCTGAGCTTCCTGTCTTAAAGGGAGAATGTTGAAAGCCCTTAGCAACATGGAGTTAGGGCATCATACTATCACGTTTGAATTTTGGAGCGGACACATTCAAATCATAGCAGCCCTCTTTCCCCTGTGATTGCTAACTATGAGGACACTGGCGGCCCAGAGAGCTGGACATGAAACCACGGTGGTGATCAGAACCAGGAGATGGAGAGAACAAGACTGACCCTTGATCATTTTGCTTTGGTGTCTGTCTCCAGGAGTATCTGAGGCCAGGCCTCCATCCACACTTCCCACTTACATGAGCTGATAAATTTCTCTTACTTCTCTTGAGCCAACTGGCACTACATTTTTGTCACTTGCATACGGAAGGGTCCCAATTGTTACAGAATTTCTGAATGGAAGTGAGGAGAGGGACTTGGATTTGTTCCAATATTAAATATGTAATGAAATAATTTGTAGGAAACAAAACCTACATCAGAGCTTTCAACTCAAAGTCGCAATGGAGAACCATCCTCTCTGGGGTGCCCAGTCCCTACTCTTATGCCTTTTTGTCACCGCTTCCACCACCACTTGTCTGCATTCCTAAGCCCTGCCCTTGATCACCCTGTAGGGGCCCACAACATACAGCCCATGGGCCAAATTTCAGCCGCTGCCTGTTTTGATAAGACCCATAAACAGTGGTTATTGTGTCAACCACATGCACCATTAAGAATGGATTTTATAGTTTTAAGTGATGGCGGGGGTTGAGGGGGAAGAAGTTTAAGATCAAATAGAATGTAAAAATTATATTAGATTCACATTTCAGTATCCATAAATAAAGTTTTATTGGAACGCACCATGCTTACTTATGTGTTGTCTAGAGTTGTTGCCACACAACAGCAAAGAGTTTAGTGGTTGTGACAGAGACAATACGGGCCACAAAGCCTGAAATATTTACTAGTTGACCCTTTACAGAAAAAGATTTGCTGACCCCTGCTGAAAGTCCCTAGAGGTGTGACCATCACCATTTAGCCATGGAACCCTGTATCACCAACGATGAAAAGCATTTCTCTTTAAACAACTTACAGAGTTTCTCAAGTTCTAGACAGCAAATATCTCAGGATGTGGAGGTATTTTTAAATTTGTTTCCAGGACCCAGCTCTGAGTCAAACATATGGGATTACTGAACTAAGGGCCTTTGCTAAGTAAAAACAAAAATGGAATATTAAATTTGGCCACTTTTAACCAGCAGTAAAAATAATCACAGAAAATCAAAAGTTATCATTGTTTTCTACATGACATCCAGGTCCAGGGCTTTCTAGAGCAGAAGTCTACAGGCATCAAGGAATGTGACCTGTGCCTCCCCCAAGTGCTGTCTCTGTTCCCCTTTGCTCTCCCAGGCAGAGCTGGCATTTCACTCGGAGTCGAACTCCATAGGTAGGTATCCGAACCCCAGTCCCAGCCGTGAGTCACATAACTCCTTTGTGCTTTAGTCTGTAAGACAGAGTCGTACGAGTTTACCTCCTAGGAGTTATAAGGATTTAACAAATCAATGCTTAAGTAAAAGTACGCTGAAGCGTTAGCTTTTATTTTCATTCCTCAGTCCTTGTGTAAGAAAACAATTTAAATGTCCCTTATTGCTTTTATTTTTTTCTTGTTAAAGCTGTGGGGAAGTGAACTAACACCACTGAATCAGAGCAACTCACAAGGACGATGAGTGGTCAACTGTCAGGAGTGGAATAACTATATCCCACCAGGTTCCAGCCCTATGGAGGCCCATTTTCCAGTTTGGGGCATAAGAAGGGAATCACAAAGTCTTATTGGTGTATGGGCCACAGCTCTCAGACCTCCCAAGACTTAGCCAGCTGACTGGGAAGGGCGGACTACGCACCCACTCACCAGAACTACACACTGGAGGGTCCCCAGTGACCTCCATGCTGGGAAATGTAATAATGAGCTCTCCCTCTACACCACACCCAATCTGTCAACAACATTGGAAAAAGTTCATGGCTCCTTCCTTCCTAAAGTACACTCTTCGTGTGGCTTAGAGGAATGGTTGCCAAGCTTTTTGGAAGACAATTTTTCCATGGATTGGGAGGGGTGGGAAGTGAGGAAGGCAATGGCAGACAGAGCTCAGCTGATGGTACTGTGTTGCCAGTGGCCACGGACTGGACCAGAGGTGAGGTGATGTAAGGCGTGCACATAGATGAGAAGAGAAGACAGTGTCCCAAAGCACTTCAGCATTAAGAGGAAAGGCTGGGTGGAGTGAGTCACACCTGCAAGCTTAGCATGCTTCCAGGGCAAGGCAGGTAGATTGCTTGAGCTCATAAGTTCATAAGTTCATAGCCTGGAGGTTGGGGACTGCAGGATTAGAGGACAGACTTCATCTGTGTTTCCACCACTGGTCAGTTCTAACTTTCCTCCAACTTCTTTTTCTTTTCTTTTCTTTTTTTTTGAGACAGTCTCACTCGGTCACCCTGGATAGAGTGCGATGGTGTAATTATAGCTCACAGCAACCTCATACTCCTGAGCTCAAGAGATCCTCTTGCCTCAGCCTCCTGAGTAGCTGGGACTACAGGCACCTGCCACCATACCTGGCTAGCTTTTCTACTTTTAATAGAGACAGGGTCACACTCTTTCTCAGGGTGGTCTCAAACTCCTTACTTCAAGCAATCCACCTGCCTCGCCCTGGAAGCATGCTAAGCTTGTGGGTGTGAACCACTACACCCAGCCTTTCCTCTTAATGCTGAAGTGCTTTGGCACACTGTCTTCTTTTCTCATCTATGTGCACACCTTACATCACCTCACCCCACAGGTGTTAGGTAGACACATCTATATTACTGAGGTTTTCATGTGCTTCATCGTTCTAAGTTTCTAGCCCAGTTTTTGTCTCTTTTCCAAATGCCAGATCCTCATGACCAAAAGATTCTTTGGACATTTCTCTTGGGCATTTCAGATTTGCCATATGCAAAACTTAAGTCTTATTTCCTTTGCTCAAAACCCGAACTTTCATCAGTCTTCCCCATCTCAGCTGATGACCTTTGGTGAGGGTTTAAGGGAACCAGAGAAATATGGAATGACTCTAAAGTTTTTAGCCTGAGCAAACTGTTGAGTGCCCAAGTGTTACGCTCTTTTCTTGGACCTCTTGATATTGGATGGAAGAACCAACATGAATATGGATATACACACACATGTGCAAACACAGACATAGATGTGGCATTATCCCTCTGTCTCCCCCACAAGCAACAGAACTCCCTAAGAGCAGGGAGTTTATTTCACGCCCTGAGAAACCACAGTGAACCAAATGGATGGGTCCGTAGTAAACACTCCCCAGATACCCCTCAAACGACTCACTGACCTTGGAGAACAAGATTGAGTGCTTCCTGGTCTACTGAATGAGAATGTGCTTTGGGTCACAAAAGAAGTAGAAATGAAACTCACAACTCAAGCCAGAGTGTATTTTTAAGACCAGAGTGCATTTTTAAGACATTTCTGAGCCGAGCCAAGGTATGTCATACACAGGAGCCTTGTTTTTACTGCATTCTGAAACAGATAGATGATACATGGATAGATAATTAAATTGGTCCAAACGACAGATCTATAGATGGATGTTTATTTTTATCATGCCAAATGATTGTGCTTATTTTCTGAAACTTTCACTTTGCAACTGGTTGTTTTGGTGTCAGACAGATACATTTAAGTCATCAAAACTTGCCTGGAAGCTATGAGGAAGAGTGTGCTTCCTGTCTCAGCTACCAACAAAGGTGAGCCCACCCCATGGCGAGTCCCTGGTCAGCTGCAGGACAACACAAAGAGACATATATGATGTGTTCAAGGAATTTAAAGACTAACAGGCATCCGGGTTGGGAAGGAGGAAGTAAAAATGCCTTTATTCACAGGCAACAAGATCACTTCAATAGACAATCTGATGAACTCTACAGAAAAGTTAGTAGAACTAACAGGTACGTTTAGTGAGGTTGCAGGATACAAGAGCAATATAAAAAAGAGAAACGTATTTCTTATTTTATTTTATTTTATCATTATTATTATTTTTTTGAGACAGAGTCTCACTATGTCGCCCTTGGTAGAGTGCTGTGGCATCACAGCTCACAGCAACCTGAAACTCTTGGGCTTAAGCGATTCTCTTTTCCAAGTAGCTTGGACTACAGATGCCCACCACAATGCCCAGTTATTATTATTACTTTTTTGGTTGCAGTTGTCATTATTGTTTAGCTGGCCCAGGCCAGGTTCAAACATGCCAGCCTCGGTGTATGTGGCTGGTGCCCTATCCACTAAGCCATGAGCGCTGCCAGAAACGTATTTCTATATACAAGTAATGGGCAATCGGAAACTGTCATTTAAAAAATGCCCTCCTTAGGCGGTGCATGTAGCTCAGTCAGTAGGGTGCCGGCCACATATACCGAGGCTGGTGAATTCGAACCTGGCCCAAGCCACCTAAACAACAATGACAACTGCAACCAAAAAAAAAAAAATAGCCGGGCATTGTGGCGGGTGCCTGTAGTTCAAGCTACTTGGGAGGCTGAGACAAGAGAATTGCTTGAGCCCAGGAGTTTGAGGCTGCTGTGAGCTGTGATGCCACGGCACTCTACCTAAGGTGACAGCTTGAGACTCTATCTCAAAATAAATAAATAAAGCCCTTTATAACAGCATCAAAAATATGAAATATTTAGAGAAAAATCTGATAAAAGATGAGAAAAACTTGTACATGAACAAGAACAAAATACTGTAAGAGAAATTAGGGAAGGCCCAGACAAATGGAGACAAGCAGACTTCCTTCACGGGTCAAAAGACTCAACATTTTTAAGATGTGAATTGTTCCAAATTGATTTAATAATAACTCAATCAATCAAAATCTTGGTAAGCTATGTGCAGAAGAACTTGGCAAGCTGAGTCTGAAATTCTTATAGAAATATGATAGATCTGGAATAGCCAAAACAATTCTGAAAGAAAAAAAAAGAAGCCAAAAAGTGGATACAACCTGATTTTAAGAATTATTATGGGGCGGTGCCTGTGGCTGAAAGGGGTAGGGCGCCAGCCCCATATGCCAGAGGTGGCGGGTTTAAGCCCAGCCCCAACCAAAAACAGCAAAAAAAAAAGAATTATTATGAAGCTGTGGTAATCAAAACAACATGATAGATTCATAAAAATAGACAAATAGAAGGGCATAATGGAAAGCAGCCCTGAAATAAAGCTATGCATGTATGTACAACTAATTTTTACAAAACATAAAAGGAAAAGTGCTGGGGGGAAGAATAACCCTTTTCACAAATGGAGTTGGGACAACTGTGTAGTCACACCATACAAGAGGATCCATGGATCCGTACCTCACACCACGTGCCACGTTAACTCAAAATGCAGGATAGACCTAAATGTGAAATGGAAAACTATAAAATTTTCAAAACACATGGAAGAAAAATCTTTGTGTCCTGGGTTCAGAAATCATATCTTATATTCTCACGTGTAATTCCAAAGCACAAAAAGAACACATTGATGATATATTGCTAATACATACGTCGTAGAAATTCATCTTTGCTCTTCACAACACATACTGTTAAGAGAATGAAAAGACAAGCCACAAGCTGATAGAAAACATTTGCCAAACACATATCTGATTAAAGATTTGTATTCAAAATATATAAAGACCTTTGGAAAGTCAATAAGAAAACAACTCTTTAAAGATGGACAAAATATTGAAACACACATTTTACCAGAGAAGACCTATAGAGGGTAAATAAGCACACGAAAAAATGTTCTCCAACATTTGCTATTAGGAAAATGAAAATTAAAACCACAGGAACGGGCAGCGCCTGTTGCTCAGTGGGTAGGGCACCGACCACATACACTGGGGGTGGTGGGTTCGAACTCGTCCCAGGCCTGTTACAACAACAATGACAACTGTAACAAAACAAAAAATTGCTGGGCGTTGTGGAGGGCACCTGTAGTCCCAGCTACTTGGGAGGCTGAGGTAAGAGAATTGCTTAAGCCCAAGAGTCTGAGGTTGCTGTGAGCTGTGACGCCATGACATTCTACCCAAGGTGATGGCTTGAGACTCTGTCTCAATAATAATAATAATAAAATAAATAAAACCACAGAAACACATTAGAATGACTAAAATAAACAAGGACTGATCACACCAAACTGTGGAGGAACTGGAACCCTCATACACCTGCTGGTAAGAAGATGAAATGGACAAGCTCTTTGTAAAACAGTTCAGCAGTTTTTTAAGAACATCAGCCATCTGACCCAGCCGTTCCACCTGCAGATATTAACTAAGAGAAAGGAAAACACACATCAATGAAAGACATGAACATCGGTTCCTCGAAGCTTTATCTGTTAACAGTCCCAAACTGCAGACAACTCAAATGTCCACCAACAACATAAGAATGGACAAACAAATCCCGGTAAATCCACATATGGAATGCTACTCAGAAATAAATAAGAATGAGCTCTTAAAATGTTTCGTGAGCATGAATGAATTTTTAAATAATTATGCTAAATGAAAGAAGCTGTACAAAAACAAAAAGGACACATTGTATGGTTTTGTTTACATAAACACCTAGAAAATGCAAATCAACGTGGAAATAGACCACTGTGTGCCTAGGGTGTGGGATGGAGGGGTTATAAAGGCGTACGAGGGGGCAACTTGTAGGTGATGATATGTTCACTTATTAAGTATGATGATGGATTCACAGGTGTAAATATACATCAGAACTTATCAAAACATGCATTTTAAATATGTACAGTTATTTTAAGTCAATTGTACCTTAACAAAGTTGTTTTTTTTTTTTTTGAGACAGAGCCTCAAGCTGTCACACTGGATAGAGAGCTGTGGTATCACAGCTCACAGCAACCTCCAATTCCAGGGCTCAAGCGACTCTCCTGCCTCTGCCTCCCAAGTAGCTGGGACTACAGGTGCCCACCACAGTGCCCGGCTATTTTTTTGTTGCAACCTCGTTGTTTGGCAGGCCCGGGCTGGATTCGAACCCGCCAGCTCAGGTGTACATGGCTGGTGCCTTAGCCCATTGAGCCACAGGCGCCGAGCCAACAAAGTTGTTTTTTTAAAAAAAGTCTAGTGGGAAAAAAAATTCATGTTCCCAGTACAGTTAAGAACATGCTAACAGCCGGGAAGGAACCAGGGAGCTCAGGGGACCCACTGGGCAGACGTGGAGTGTTTGAGTGTATCTGGAAAGTGTTGGGGTGAAAAGCCATGATGGCCACTGTTGGGCCTCCACTTGACTGGACTCAGGGGTGCCCATGTAGCTGTGAAACATGATTTCTTGGTGTGTCTGTGAGGGCGTTTCCAAAGAGACCAGCATCATTTGAGTCCGCAGACTAAACAAACAAGATTTGCCGTTGACAATGTGAACAGTCACCACTCAATCCACTGATGGTTAGAATAGAAGAAAAAGGAGAAGAAAGGTGAATTCTCTCTCCTCTCTTGCTGGGAAATCCATCTTCTCCTGTCCTTGGACTTGAGAGTTCTCAGGTCTTGGAGCTTTGGACCTGAGGACTTACAGCAGCAGAACCCTGGCTCTCAGGTTCCTGGACAGAATTACACCTTGCAGCTTACAGATGGCAGACAGTGGTTGTTCCAGGACTCCATAATCGCGTAATAACTCTCTTTGTATAAGTCTGTATCTATGTCTTTCATTCAATCCTGTTGCTTCTGTTTCCCCAGACCCCAGGCTCATCTGCTGAAGGGCTGCAGTGGTGGAACAGACACAGCCATGGGCAGAAGCCCACCTCGCTGACTCAGAAGTTTTCTTAGCCTCTCTGGACCTCAGCGTCCTCACCTGTGGACAGTTCCTTACTTTTATTTCTGGGCTTTGGAAGAAGAGTGCATGGGACCACCAGAGCAGTTCTCTGGGAAAGATGAAATTGTCTTTAACTGCAAAGAATGGTCACAAAACACATTGTCCAGGTGTGTCCAGGTGTGGCCACTTGCCACATAGGCTGTGGTGCTCAGCCTGGGTCTCCTGATCCAGTTGGTGTGTGCACCCAAGAGGGCGAGCTGCTAAAATCACACACCTGCACCAATTTTTTTTGAGAATCACCCTCCCACTAGCTTAGAAATCCCTGGGAGTCTGGACTCTCCTTAAGGAGAGGGTCTGCACCCAATGATTAAATCATGGAAGGTGACAAAGGCCCGACCACTTGCCTTATGAGGCAGGGCTCCAGTTGCATCCACGGCATGGCCTGGTTTCTTCCCTGGCCCTCCCCTGCCTCTTGGACAACCCCACCCTCACCCTAAGAGCATGCTTTTGAGAAATCACTGGTGCAAGCTTCCTAAACACTGTGCTTCTGGGGAACCCTTTCTGATAGCCCCAACATGCTGAGATTGTCAACAGCCTTTCTGACAGTCTTCACCGTGAGCTGTCCCCATCCCATCTCCATCCCACACGGGGCGTTCCTCTGTCTCCTTAGAACACTGAGGCGTCTAGGGCCCAGGACCTGACTCGCTCCTAGATGTTTTGTTCACACTCTCTTTTCCAAAAACACATTCTCAATAGCTTTAATTTAATCAAAACATTCTTGACTGAGATCATTAAAGCCTCTGAGAGAGGCATTTAATTCTAAATTCACCATATCCACGGCGTAGCAGTTGAGTAACTGAAAAATCAACTTTATGTCATAATAGTTTGTTAGAATGTTTGTTTACTCTTCATCTGAGACACGCTAATTAAAACAAGAGGCCTTCACAAGCAATCCAGTCAGCAAATAGGATTGGTTAATAGATAAGGCAGGGCTGTTAATTACAGGACGCCCACGTCCCCTCCCACACGGGCTGGATTTCAGGGAGAGTCAGGGGATATCACCCTGGCCCATGGCCGGTCATTGGGGTTCTTCTAAATGCCTGTCAATTTCCTCCTCCACGAGTCTTGTCAGCATCTCTAGAAACACCCCTCTGTCAGCAGACCTCCCTGAATCCATCTGGAAGGGGCATGATTAAGGACACTTAAGGATTTCTATCTCACGAAGGGTGGGGCTGTTTCCACTTCCCCACGGCCTTGCCCGGGAGTGTGTGGTCCTCACACCCGCCACCCCCAGCTCCTTACCCAGGAAACAGAGCTGTCCTGGAAGGAACCCTGCCAACTCCTGGCCCTCGGACAGACCCAGAAAACCTGGCCAGCCCTCCCGCCTTCCTTCCCACAGACACACCCCTCATGTTCCAGAAGTCAGAGTCAGGGGCTCTTGCTGCTTACTGGGGAATTTGGAAACATCTCCAAACAGGGACGCCTGAGGGACCTGGATGCACTTGTTAAAGTGCAAAATATCAGACCCCCTGCCCCCGCAGGGACCCCTTGCGATGTGGGTTTCCACTCCGTCTGGCCCTGTCTGTCCCATGCATAGTTGCACACACACAAACAATTTGCTCCCTGCTTGCTACCCTTCCTTGCACATCTAAGGCCCACTACCCGACATCCTGCTTTAGTCCTGCCTGGCGGCCCCTCCCTCTGGCACTTTCTCCCCTCAGAGCCCGGGGTGTTCGCCCCCAACGCTGCCGTTCTCCTCCCTTCCTGCTCTCCCCAGACCTCATCCTCACCTTCCCACAGACTCTAAGACATCGGAATGAGAAGCAGCATGCGAGACCTTATTTTATAGTAAGGAAACTGAGGCAGAGAGACAGGAACTGGAGCATTGCCGTGTCGCTGCGGCCCATCCACAGGTCGTGTGGTTATCATTAGCGCCTAATTCACAGGAAGGCGTACATGGCTCCTGGGCTGAGTCCAAGCATATGACTCATATTTGTAACCCTTGTGTTTTGCTAGTTCTTTGATGCAGAGTTTCGGCCTTCTAGAAGCTAAAAGGCTCATACAGGGAGATGTCATGACAATAACACCATGGATGCATTTAATGCAAATGTAAATTATGGAAATACAAACAACTGCAATTAGAAAATCAATAAAGCATCATTTTATGTGAAATTTGGAAACACAGGGATACCATGAATTAAAAATGTCACCTCTATGAACCTGTTAGACTTGAATTAGGCGTATTTTGTATGTGAAGACTTTGGGAAGGTCTTATACAGTGTGGACACCTACCAGCCCCAGGTACAATTTAAAATAGTTTAACATAGTGAATTGTGCACAAACTTTATGGACACCCTGTATGTATTCTAACTGAGGTGGAAAAGGATCCTGAGGGCTCCTTAAGGACACAGATGGCATCCTTTTTGCCTGTGGTCTCCTGGCACAAAGAACAGGTGTTTGGCAGATTTGGGGCAGGGAAAGGATGAGTGAACGAAGGCTCTCACTCAGGGCCCACAGCCTCCAGTCCCAGAGCTGGCCCTGGGCAGAGGCCTGAGGCCTCTCTGGGATTGCAACAGAGCATTTGATGATCTCGGGGGCCTCCTCTGGCGGGGCCAGGGTCCGAAGGGTGTTTGGCTTCCCAGCAGTGAGCAGAGGGTCAGCGACAGAAGCCTGAGGGTCTATATTCCAGAAGGGAGAGGGTGATGGATTCTACATAGCCAGCCTGTCGAGAGGTACCCTGGGAAAACCCCGATGGGCGCCCAAAGGAAACTTTCTTCAGGACAAGGAAGTTTTCTGCTGTCTTTTACCTCCATTAGGAAAACTTTGTCCTCTGCCCTCAGCCTTTTCTGTTCAGTAAGCTCTGGCCTTTTTAGCTACTGGAAGGGCGTGCTTGCTACGGGTCTGGACTGATGTCAGAAGCCAACCTCTTCTTCATTCTCACTGGTGTTACTGAGTGTCAGAGCTCGCAGGCTCTGGCCCAGGCCCTTCCCACGATCTTATTTAATTCCCCCAACAGCTGCACAAGGGAAGTATCATCATCCCTTCTTCCCAGATGAGGAAACTGTGGCTCTGAGAGGTTCAGGGTTAGATCCCACAGCTGATTCTCTACAGGTGTGGGGGAGCAGAGTTTGGAAACCATGTAACTCCAGACCATTTCTGCAGTGGTCCTCTCCCAGCCACTGCCCAGGTTCCCAGCCTCACACTGTGTGGTTCCCCTAATCTTTGTGGAACTATAGTTTCCAGTTTCATTGGATAAATCAGACAGCTTGGCCTAGGAACCATCCCTGGACATCTCTGAGATCAGCTTCCACCTAACTGGCCACAGCAGCCACACTACCCCGAGCCTGAAGGCACCGAGGCTGCGCCCTTGTGATGGATGTGTGGTTCCCGACCACCTGCCAGGCGTCAGCCACCGCCTGGCTCCCGGGGAGGGGTTCCCCTAGGCCGAGCCTATGTCCATTTCTACGCCTTTGTTCACTCTCTCCCTTCTCCCAGAGCTGCTTCCTTCTCCTCTGCCTCACCCAAGGCCTTTTCCATGGTTGAATCCAATCTCCACACCCCCAACTCTTTGGACTCCTGCTGGTCTCTGCCTTTCTGTCCTCCCTATTGGGGTTCAGCAGCATAAAGAGATAATATACTTAAGGACAGCAGGCCTATGTAACTTCACAGGGACTAGGACAGCAGAGGGTACAAGAGAGCCAGGTTATATGGGAACCATCTTATTTTTTGTTTATTTTTTGAGACAGAGTCTCACTATGCCATGCTTGTAGAGTGCTGTGGTATCACAACTCACAGCAACCTCAAACTCTTGGGCTTAAGCGATTCTCTTGCCTCAGCCTCCCAAGTACCTGGGACTACAAGCACCTACCACAACGCCCGGCTATTTTTTTGTTGCAGTTGTCATTGTTGCTTAGCTGGGCCAGGCTGGGTTCGAACCCTCCAGCCCCAGTGTTTGTGGCTGGCACCCTCACCACTGAGCTACAGGTGCCGAGCCAAACCATGCTATTTTAAATATAAATTAATTCCAACTTGTAAACATGGTGAGTACCAAAGAAAGTCCATCTTTGGGCTGAATTTGACTCATGCAACCAATTTCCAACCTGTTCCCAGGAGCACGTGTGGTGTGCATCCTGTCTAGATGGCTCTGTGTGTTTCCCTCAACTTTCCCCGTGGGTGACTTGATTTCCCCACCAGGAACCTCGACCTCCTTCTGCAGGACCAAGAAGGTGTAGCTGGTCACCTTGTCCTTGTCCTCAAGCTATAGGAATCTCGCAGCCCAAACTTAACTAAATCAGAGAAATCATTTCTACTCTAATTCTTCCCTTTGTTCTTCCATTTTTGTATGTTTGCATCGTGTTTCTGTGGCTCATCATCAAAGAAATTTCATAAAAGACATGAAGAAGTAAATACGTGAATTACATAGGTTTTGGTTTTCTTTTCTTTTGTTTTTTTTTTTTTTTTTTTGATGATCCCAAACAACTGGCCTCTCTCCCAGGGCCATTTGGCCATGTGTGTTTATCAGGGTTCACTGGCTGAAAGTTACAGAAGGCAACTGTGGCCAGCATCATTACAGGAAAAGATGGAGTAATTCAGAGAATATAAAGAAGTGAAGGAGGAGGAGAAGGGAGGAGAAAGGAGGAAGAAGGAAGAAGGAAGAAGGAAGAAGGAAGAAGGAAGAAGGAAGAAGGAAGAAGGAAGAAGGAAGAAGAAGAAGAAGAAGAAGAAGAAGAAGAAGAAGAAGAACCAGCAGCAGCAGAAGCAGCAGAAGCAGCCGCCGCCGCTGCCACCGCCGCCACCAACATGGCCGATGGTGGCTCTGGAGTGGAGTTAGGTTGTAATCTGGGAGTGACAAATTTCAATCCCAGTGCTCACTGCTCAGGCCTCAAATTCAGATAAGTCAATATCACTTGAAGAACATTTCCTTTTTCTATCAGTCTTGCCAAGACCCTTATTAAAAAAAAGAGAGAGGGAGAGAAGAGTGAATTCCCCAGAGGGAAATCTGGGTGAAATCTAGGGAAAGAATGAACATGCTGAATGGATCCCTCTGAAGGGTGTTGAACTCAGCAGGGCCTGGCAATAGGGACATTCATTTATTTCTCTGTTTCTCATGAATCTGATGGGACCCATCGTGGCAAGAATGAATCGTGACCCTGGGAGGGAGCCCTTCCTAAGGAAGTTGGAGAAAGGAGAGAGTGGGTTTTCCCAGAGACCTCGCCCTGGGTCCAGAATGGGGCAGGCCTACTTGGGCCTCAGACTGGGCTGCAGCCCCCTTGCAGCAGCCACAAATCCCATTCCATCTCTAGCCCGCTCTGTCCTGCCCTGGACTGGACATACCCTGTCCTGCTCCGGGTCCTCCCAGGGAGCTCAGCCCTCAATGCCGTGTTCTAGTGCCCGCAGGTTGGCAAGGCTCTGAGAGGTGACAGGCAGTGGGGTGTGGAAGGGAAGAGCTCAATTGAGGACCCCCGAGCCTGGATCAGACCTCTGGCTTTTCCAGTTCTCAGATTTTGAAGAGGTCTGATGTTCCATCTAAACTTACCATTCCCTGACTGTAAACTATGGATACTGATGCCGACCTCAGAGGGCCGTGGAGCAGATGTAAAGATGTGGGGTGAGCAAACTTTTCTTCCACAAGTATTTACTGAGAAACTGCTCTGTGCGAGACCAACCTCAGGAAGTGCAGCAAGAAACAGGACAGACCAGTCCTCCTGGAGAAAGACAGCAGTCAACTAAACAAATAAATGCACCTGCTATTTCAAGTAGTAGCAGGTACAGTGAGGAAATAATGTCGCAGAGGAGAGATCCACCTTTACAGGGAAGGAAACAGTGTCGCAGAGGAGAGATCCACCTTTACAGGGAAGGACTTGCTGCCCCGCAGGCTGTGGCCAGCTGATGGGCAGCCTGCAGAGAGCTGTCCTGACAAAGGTCTAATCCTTTCCAGGGAAGCTTCCTTCTAGGAACCAAACAAGGTGGACTGTAAAAGTCCAGCCACTTGGGCCTGTTAAGAGACACCCTGATAGGAGATTCTCACTCCCAAGCTGCCCATATCTCCATTCAGCTTCTCACCCTGTTAGGTTTTCCCTCTTCTTTCCTACAAAAGTGTTGGGCCAGCTAAAATATCTGGCATCCTGCTCCTGCTAAAATATCTGGCATCCCAAGCTCCTGCTGCCCTGTCTGCTTCCTTCTGGAGGACTTACTCTGAGACTCAGAGTGTCTGTGGAATTCAGGTGAGGGGTCAGGCGCTCTGCAGGAGTGGCATTGAGCAGAGCCCAGAAGGAAGGGCAGGAGCACTGGGAGTATCTGGGGTGGGTGAGGGGGGCAGTCCACATGGGTGTGTGCAAAGGCCCTGGGGGAGGAGCTCATGAAAGGAAGTGGCCGGTGTGGTCAGAGAGAAGAGGATTAGACCAGAGGATGAGGCCTGAAAAAGGAAGAGACTCAAGCAGGTAAGGCTGTTAGTTCATAAAAATGGATGCCTTTTCCAAGAAATGGGATGGGAAGCCAACACCTTATGTTTCAAATGGACAGTGGGTTGGGAAGGGGAAGCTGAAAGACAGTTTAGAAGGGTATTTTGGTTGCCTGGGGACAGAGATGACTAGCTACCTGTTAAGTAACAGTAGTAGTACTTGTGGTTATTATATAATAACATAGTAATAGTAACAGAGGTCACCTCCGTAATAGTAGTTGCTAGGTCAAGTGTAGGGAGGTTTTGCTGTCCCATAGCACTGGGCCTGCCTTACATATTTGCATACAGCTCATCTGCATACAGCTCATCCGCATATAACCTCCCACAGTGCACTGGGTATGTCCCACCAGCCACACCCCTAGCAGGCCTCATCCTAGGCTATTGGGAGAAATTTTCTATACACTCAACACACAGATTCTGGCCTAGCTTCGTCAATGTTGATTTCATTTTCCAGAAAGTTGTTTTCACCCACTTCAGCTGCTGTACAGGATTCTTTAGGAGAGGGCTCGGCGGGTGTTTGCCTGCAGGCAGCAGCTGGAAAAACCTCACCAGGGACGTGGCCCAGGGAGGCGGGTTTCTGTCTCTGCTTCTGATTTCTCATACTGTTTCTCTTTCCTTGGATTTCTCTTTGTCCACAGGAGCGATAGTAGGTAAGTTGCTGGCACTGCGCAAACAGGCAGCCCCACTCGGGAGAGGGATTGTAACCCCAGCTCCGGAGCAAATTACATAATCAACTAGACTTGAGTGATGTGTTTAGGAGGCCAAGGCTGATACTAACTATAATTCACGTTCCCTGGGCACTCTGCTCTGTAATAAAGCCTGGATGTCAGGCATCCCAGCCAAGAGCTAACATACCTGTTTGAACTAGTCTTGTGCCAATGGAAACACGTTAGAAAAGGAAAACATTTAGCCAACTGTCTAATGTAAATGGATTCTTTTCACAAAGATGAAGAATGATCACCTATACATGGGCATACAAGTATGTTAAATGTTAATATATAATTATGCATTGAGCCACTGTCCTTTGGGGTTCACAGAAATAATGCCGCTGCAAATAAATATGCACCCTGCCTCACCCACCCAGAGTCAGAACAGAGGTAAGCAGGGCCTTGTCCATCATGTTGCCTTAGGGGGGACCCACCCCAGGATGTTTACTTGCCCAGTGCTACAATATAAAAATGTTACCTCTTTCTGCATAGGATTAAGAGGTATGAATTTATAAGCGACCCTGTTTAATCAAATCTTCCATTGAAACACCATTTAGCCCAAATCCCATCAGCAAATATCAAAATACAGATTTTACTGGAAAAAATAGCCCCATGTTGCCATTTCCTCGTCAAATATGTATTTAGCCCCCCAAGAACGCTTTTTACTAAGCCAGCAGCCCCAGCATGCAGGATGGTTTAATCGTATATTGTTCTCTGAGTACTAACCCTTTACAAATCATATGACATAAAAAGAAAAATAAGTAACATTGTAAAGACAGTAATGAGAACTGTTGAGCTAAAGTGCCTCTTAAAGAAATCCTAATAAATTCCAGAATTTCTAGTCTTCTGGCAAGCTTTCCATTTAGAACAAAATCAATGATCAATGGCTGCAGCGTGCCAGCATTAGGCTTGCATGCCTCCAGAGCAGGGAAAACTCATAGACGAAAGATGACATTTAAGGAAAAAAAGCTGACATTGAGTCCATCACTGTCATCGCTTCTGCCATAAAGCAGCTTCAAATATTAAAACATTTTTCATCTGTGCTGCATTATTGGCACCAGAAATTGTTTTCTCTCTGTCTGGTGCGCACTTGAACTGCAGCAGCGCTCCCCGGAGACTCCGGATTGTTACCAAGGCCTCATAACATATTGGCAGTTGACGTGGTGGTGTTCATGTACACTTGCCACTCACACAGAGCCTCCCCTCCCCTCCCCCCGGCTGCATAGGGACTCGGCTCAGCAGCTCGGATGCAAGGGACATCAGAAATGCATGCATGCCCCGTGGCTCCCGGTTTGCAGACTGTCTTCCCCGGGCAGTGACCCCACCTTTGCCCCTATGCTCAGACAGGGCCTCTCCTGGGCAGCTCCAGTCCCATAAGGACTCCATGGGCATAGAAGGCTCTGACTGCAGAGGAAAGTATTTAACACCAGGCAGGCAGAAGCTGCTTCTCGTTTTGTGTTCCTGGCCCTGGCACTCAGTGTAGACCAGGCTCTGTGTTAAGATGCAGGGAAATAGGGTGTCTCTGTGGCTCGGCCTGTCCTCACAGCACTCGCTGTTTGGTGTGGAAGTCGGTGACAACCTGGAGAGGTCCACATGGTTTCCTTGGCCAAGGCTTACAGCCTAGCAGGATGTTTGCCTGCCTTGCCGGGAGACCACTGTCACCAGAAGGATACATTTGAATATAAAAGGTACTCCATGGGGCCCTCGGAGCTCATGTTGCATGGAAACCCATGCAGGGTAGTGCACCCCAAGCTGGAAGAAAGGCATTGCCAGGGTGTGCCCCCACAGGAGAGGGGAGGCACACAGGTGATTGTGGGTTCCTGGCTTTGTGTTGCTCTTGGAGGGAAGTGGGGCCCCGACCTTGGAGCTTTCATGCTGTGTGGCCTGATGCCCTCAACCACTCCCACCCTCCCCCTCACACTTTGTATGTCCTCTGTCTGTCTAGGCGGGGATCCAGCCCCATGGCAAAGATATTCCTTCCCTGGAGACGCAGCTTTAGGGGGCTGCTGTGCTGGAGCTGTTTCTGCACGTCTGGGGCACAGGCTGGCAAGGGACAGAGGGCAGGCAGATGACAAGATTCTGGGGTATCCTAGCTAACACCACACTGGCGTGGCCTTGGGGTGTCACCACCTGCGTGCCTTGAGCACGGTGAGGGCCATCGGGGTGGGAGGAGCAGAGCCAGCAGCCACAGTGTTTGCTCACACCCAGGCCTGGGCTTGGGCCTGGGAGGGCTGGGTGCACTGAACACAGTGCCCGTAGCATTTCAGAGCATTAAATAAAAAATGTTTTCCTCCAGTGAAAATGGAGAGCAAAAAGTAAATTTTTAGAGGCAAACATTCGATTTGTCACCATATCAATGTAGCTGTAAAATGGAATTTTGAATATTTTTGTGTTAGATGAAGCCCACAGAAACAAGAGTGCTTAGGGTCTGCAGACGAGGCATATGGCCAGTGCTCAGTGGTGGGGTTAGCGGGGTCCAAAGCCTGGAGGTGCTGCAGAGCTGCTGATTATATCCTCCAAGAGACACCCCCACACTTGCTCTCATAGGCCAAGCAGCTCTGGCTTCTGAATCCATGTCTGGGCCCTCAGCATGGGAAGTGAGATGGTGGGAGGGAGGCCTGGGGCTGGACTCCCTCCTCCTGGACATGTGGTTCAGGAGGGGGGTGGGGGGGTGAGGGCAGGGGTAATGCTATTCCAAAGTCCTCTTAAGCAAGAGCTGTATCCACGTGCTTAAGTAAAGTCCTGGACTCCAGAAGACCTATTACTACTTTCCAGGGAGCTGCTGGATATAGAACCCATGTATGAAGAAATACATTCTAGGGGAAATGGGGGTGACCCTGCTGGAGAGATAGAGTGATCCGTGGGGACAGGTCAGAGCAATTTTTAAACCCTGATGTCTCTGAACTTCCACACCCGTCCTCCTCCCCACACAGAGGTCCTTGTGCCTCTGTCCCTACCTTTGCTCTGTTCTCTCCCCCTTAGCTAGATGGCTCTGGCCTTCCAGCCGGGAAGTCCTATTCTGCAGGCCCGTCTGTCTCAGCTGCCCCTTCTGTACAGACGGCCCCATTTCCCTAGCAGGATCCCTTGGTTGGTTCTACCACCGCCAAGCTGAGCAAGTTTGAACACAGCGCTTGGTCCACAGAGGCTTTGTTTTCTTATCTGTTAAACAGAAAACACAGTCCTAAGTGCCTGGCACATGGTGGGCGCCTTTGAGGGCACCGTGAGGAACCAACAGGTGCAGACATTCACACGCAGCTCCTTCCGAAGTCACCTTGCCCGCCCCCCTGCTCTTTGAAGAGTATGCAGGGGACTTCCATCCTTCCCCCAGGATGCCTGGCATTTTATTGCCTGCAGGCAATTTTCCCAGGGGCCATCATTGCCTCAACTCCCAGAATCCGCATCAGCCAACCCAGGAGCGATCCAGGTACTCAGAATCCACTTCGATGAAGTATGGAGAATCCTCAAAGAAATAAAAGCAGCCCTTCCATTTGATCCCACAATCCCATTACCAAGTATCTACTAAAAAGTAAAGACAAAATCATTTTATCATAAGGACGTTTGCAGTAGAATGTTTATCGCTGCTCAATTCACAATTGCCAAGATGTGGAATCAACCCAAGTGCCCATCAGCCCATGAATGGATTAACAAACCCTGGTGTATGTATCCACGGGGTATTCAGCCATAAAAAGACGGAGACTTTACATCTTTTGTATTTACCTGCATGGAGCTTTACTTCTTCTTAGTAAAGTATCACGAGAATGGAGAAGCAAGAATCCAATGTACTCAGTAGTCATATGATGATCTAATACAGGCCACAGAAGAGGAAAAACACAATTAAACTCAACTGGGGGAGTGGAAGGGGAGCAGGAAGAAGAAGGGGGATTGGGGTGCTCTCACCTAACAGGCACACCTCCCCAGTAAGGGGCACAACTACAACTTGGCCTTTACCTAACACACTCAAACAAGTTACCCTAATCGTCCATGCCCAAATAGTAATCTGAAATAATAATAATAATAAAAGAATCCACTTTTAGCCCAGGAAAGGGCTCATGTTTGGCTCCCAAGGGGCACTGGAGGGAAGGGCAAGGGCAGGGTGGGGCTGAGACCTCACCCTGACTCCAAAGGCTGAGGTGTGCACCCCACCGCGCCCCACCACGCAGAGCAGGGCCCAGGCAGGCAGGGGGGAGACCCCCTCTCCTCTCCACGCACCCCTGTCCGCCTCCACACACAGGGTTAGCTCAGGTTCAGGCCGGTTTGGTGGTCTGGGGCCAGGTGTGCGCAGAGCCGTCACCTGGCCCCCCGCGCGCGCCTGGGGAGGGTCAGGGCTTCCCTGACTCTAATAACCACCCCCGCCACGGAGGAGCGGCAGCTAGAAACACGTCGGTTTGGGCAGTTCAGGCGAGTCGGTGGGTTATCCGGGCGCTGAGAAGAAGGGGAAGGGCTGAGAGCTGCAGAGCCGGGGACCACACAGGGAGCCGCGCCCCGAGCCCGCAGCCCGCAGCCATCTGCCAGGACTTCGCAGGCTGCTCCGGGAACTGACAGACACGGCTCCTTCCGCGCGGCCCAGCCCGTCAGATGAGTCAATCAATCAAAAACATTCTTATGAAACTTAATCATAGAGGGTCGTGTTAGGGAGTGGGGAACAGATTAAATTACCACGGTATTAGATACGGGAAATGATTTCTGTCAAAACCATCTTTACTGCAATTATAATATGTTAATTATGTATTTCATTAAGTAAGTGGATTAGAGTCTGCACAGTTGAAATCACGTGCAGGCTTTGAATCATTTGCCGAGCACGGTGGGAGGACTTCTGTGAATGGAAAACGTTCACATGCTGAACGTGGTGAGGTTTTTTCTGTTTTTTCTTCTTTTGCGGTCCTGGCCCCCAGCCCTGGTGGAGGACACCCAGGGTGGCTGGGTCTCTAAGGCGCTCAGACCAGCGTCCAGTGGCCGCCTCCGGGCTGGGAAGCTGGCACGTGAGGCCCAGGAGCAGGGACAGCTGGGGACTCTGGCTTGCTGCTTCAACTTTCAGCGGGCACAGTGAGGCTGAGGGTCCCGGGGTGAGGGGGACACTCCTGGGCCCCTGCCCGTTTGCCGGCTGTATCTGTTTGTGATGTTCACAACCCTTACCGACTGGCACAGCGGGAAGACAAGCACAGGGTCCGCAGCTTGATGTGTCCACATGCACCTGACCTTTGGGGACATCCTGCCCACTGGAAGGAGAGCTCTGAGAATCTCAAGTGCTATCTCACTGTATGCCAGAAGGCTGCCCAGCGAGGGACAGGGTGGCCCCCAGCTCACGGGCAGACACAGCCAGATGTTCCATAGCGCATATTCTTATTTCAGGCTGACTAATTAACCCTCTCTCTGGCTGGGCCCTGCTGTTTTGGTAAGCCACAAAGGCTAGAGGATGTCTAGCCCAGGTCCAGGCACCGTGGTCTGCAGTGCTAAAGCTCAGAAGTTGGCTGCAGGCACACTGTGCCACCAAAGAGCAAGGGCTGCCCTATCCACGGGTAAACCCTCTTGTTTTGTTCCCACCCAAACTCAGAATCCAGCCAGACACAAAGTGACAGCACATCTCAGCTCCAGTTCAGAGGCCACCAAGGAGCAAATCCTCCACGCCTCTGCCTCTGCAACCGTCTTACACACCTCCAGCTCTGAAGCCCTCTTGGGATTTAAGGGTGCAGATGAGTCATAAAGAAAAGAAAATAAGAGTTCATATGTAGTTTTCAAAAAGAAGAGCTACGCAGAGCAGGGTGGCTCACGCCACCTGCAATCCCCAGCACTATGGGAGGTCGAGGCGGGGGCTTGTTTGAGCTCAGAGTTCGAGAGCAGCCTGAGCAAAAGGGAGACCCCGTTTCTACTGAAAATAGAAAAACTAGCCGGGCACTGTGGTGGGTGCCTGTAGTCCTAGCTACTTGGGAGGCTGAGTCAAGAGGTTTGCTCGAGCCTAAGAGTCTGAGGTTGCTATGAGCTTTGATGATCTCACAGCACTCTACACAGGGCCACAGAGTGAAACTCTATCTCAAAAAAAAAAAAAAAAAAAAAAAAAAACAGAGCTACCCAAGGCACATGCATTTCCTAGGTTCCTGAGTATTCATTTATCAGTAATAACCACAAGGAAGTTTGGACAAAGGGGAGGAAGGAGGGGAGGCAGGCGACAGGGCCTGCCTGGAGTGCATGGCGGTATAAGTGACGGGAAAAGCTTGGCTGATTTGATGAAAACCCCATCAGCCTCTCTAGGGAGATATTACTTTCCTCATTATTCCACTGATTGGCCTTATTTCATCCGAAGAATGCCGTACATTCCTTACAGGCCTGGCAAGCTTCTTTAACAATATCCAGAAAAAAAAAAAAATCTATCACCTCCTTAATCGAAACAACAAAGAAATTAACGTGAGTCATCTTCCTCCTGAGGAATCAGATGAGAGACCCAGCCCAAATCCTTTTCTTCTGACCCAGCCACCCACTCCTCAACCCCTCCAAATAATCAAATGGATGGTTTCAATGCTGTATACATAGAATGGCTGGGAGGAGCTTGTGCTCAGATATGGAGGCAGCTAAGAATACTTGATAAATTCCATAAGGAGAACAAAGGCTTGGGTCAGGATTCCAGGTCTCATATTTGCAAGGAGCAAACCCCCAAGGTGACTGGGTGATCGGGGAGAACTCAGCTTTCAGGGACACTTTGCCCTGATGCCCGAGAAGCAGCTTGGTCCCGGATGTAACACGGGGCTTTGCTTCCCAGCACGAAACAGCGAGGGAAGTACAAAAAAATGCACTTGTGAAATTCAAACTGAGACTGGCGTTATCAATGGCCTGGAGCTTGCAATAACTATTAATTAAGTGCATTTTTCATTATTCTTTAGCAAAGAGGTAAGATTTAATGATGTAAGTTAACAATGGATGATAATTTAAAGTGGTGACAATAGTTTAATTATTCGTACGCATACAAAAGTTAACTCCATAACTTATTTCTTTGTAAGAACAAGTTCATTTAAAATATTTTGAACTGTGCATACAATTATCACTTAGACTCTTTCCTTCATGGCTTTGTAGAGACAAAGAGTCAATTCTCCCTGTAAATTTCTCACTAGACAGTTCTACAGAATGAAAATTCTGCCTTGTTAAAAAAAAAACAGAAAAGAAAATGAAAAAAAAAAAAGTTGCAGCATTGGGTTTTGCCTAAAATTTCCTAAGGCTCAGGATGGTTCCGCACTGTTGTGACTTTCCATTCCAGTAGGTGTGAACCCAACGCACAATAACAGGTGTGTGTGTGTGTGTTGGGTATTCCTGATCTTTGTCAACCCATCTCTGAAGACCTGTGTTTTCCCTTTTCTTTAATTGTCTGGAGTTGGAGATGGAGTGTGTGGAAAGACAGTGGGGTCTGCCACTTCAAAAGTAGCTAACAAATAAATAAATACTGCAATTGGTGGAAACGCAATTCAGAGTCACTGGATGATCTTGGGACAACATAATTGTAATATGACTGTGTATCAACGTGATGAGATCTTACCAAGGATGTTCAGGAGTGAGTGCCAGAGCTTTAGAGCCCTGGGGCAGAATCAGTGTGGTTACAGGGACCTGGAATTCCTGAGGAGGGACGCAGCAGAGTCTTCACAATTATTCCGCCCTTCCTGAATTGTCTGTCCTGGGGAAATGTGGACTTGAATCATGCCTAAGGTCTTGTCTAAGAGCAAGGTCCCCGCTTACTTTTGGCTCTCTCGCTGCTGTGAACCACCTCAGCTGTTGACAGCAGCTCCAGGGAAAAGTGCAGCGTCCAGGGAAGAAGTGTGTGATACACATCACGGAATCCAGGCCCCGGAAGGAAGCCACTCACAGTCCTGATGGAACCAAAGAAATAAACCATTGAGGTCAATGCAGTGCCCGTAGTCAGATGGAAATTCTATAATGCCATGAAACATATAAATAAATGTGTCACACCAACAAATGGGGGGTATTGCTGAACATTTAGACAGGCAAATACAGCAACTCCATCCAGGCTCTCTTTTTGATGGCTCATGTGTGATTAACTCACTGGTCAGTTTCAAAGGTCAGCGGCTCTTGGTTGGAGTCACAATAATCCTGCCTGGGGATTCACAATGGTCTGGTGTCACATAGCTACAGTTGGTGACACCACGCCACATAACCTAGTGATGTATGGGCAGTTCCCGGGTTAGGAATGAGATAGATTCTATAGATTTGCTCTTAAGTTGAATTTGTATGTAGGTAGGAACAGGTACATTTACCTATTACCTGTAATAGCCTCTGTTCCTAAGTCCCAGTCTTACATTAGTGGGATGTTTGTACCTTGGGGAGTTTAATGATTACAGCTTCCATTTGTAAGTGTGAGTTGTATGTAAGTTAGACGTCTGTAACTTGGAGACTGCCTGTATAAATACCAGTTTTCTACCATGGTTTCTATTGATCAAAAGATAATATGCTAGAATGCTCAACATTCTTACTAAAAAGTGTATATACTTACCTTCTTGTCTTCTCAAATCTAAGGACCCATTCTTCAAAAGAGAAAGGCTATGCAGGAAATTAATTAATTCCCTCTATCCTTTGTTGTAGAGAGAGGTGTTATCAATGGCCTGGAGCTTGCAATAATTATTGGAAAGACAGTCATTTGAGATGAGAGTGAAGTGTCACTGGGGTCTTTGGGAGAGTCTTGATGGCAGTAACAATCAGATGTAATGTCTGATTGGTACTCAGTAAATATTAACCATAATTTACTAGACACCTACTCACTACCATCAGATGTAATGTCTGATTGGTGCTCAGTCAATATCGACCATAATTTACTAGACGCCTACTCACTACTTAAAGTTAGTGCCTGCACAAGGTACACACTATCACTCAGTTTTCGAGTGTTTTATTTTGCAATTATCACCTACTAAACTTTTTTTAATATGAAAAAGTCAAATCCTTTATTTTTGTCTCTTTTTAAGTGCAAAAGGCAAGTGATTTTTAGAATGAAATATTGCAGTGAAGAAACAGTGATATAAAATAGAGATGTTAACTATCTTAGAGATGGTGACAGTGGCCTACTTCCCTCACTGACCAAAGGTAGGCTATATTTGTGAAGGAAATACAACATTTAAGAATGAACAATTTATACAAATGAGAGTACCTTTGATTTCCAGAGTAATGGCAAGTTGTGAAGGGAGAGAAAAATGATAAAACAGGTTATACTGATATTACCGTACAGGGAGAACACAGGTGGAGGAGGGAAAAAAAGGGAGAGAAAAGAGCTACAGATTGTGGTAGAAAGAGGAAGATAAATTTTTGATATTTGGAGGGTGAATATTTACTTTAACTTTATGATAAAGGAAAGAAATTACAGAGGTGTTTCTATGAATATGAAAACTGAGAGAATCTTTATTGTCTATGCTGTTTAGTTATTAAGTGAATTGTCACATATCAATGCATAATCTGTAAAATGAGAGATTTCAAAAGATCTCAATACAGGTTACACTGAAGGAAGTCGACCCAGGAGAGATTATCTTTTAATTATACTGGATCTGTAAACATAAAAATAGAAATAGATCGCAGACCAACGAGTGTCAATTACCTTATAAATCATGGTATCTAAATACTGCCCTATTCACCAATGTGGTGGAAGTTTCAATGCTTTAGTTATCGACAGTTTCACCAACTAAACTTTTTTTGTTTAACTTGTGGATTGTCTCCCTTGGTAGAGCTGTGAACTCTGTGAGGTCAAAGAGTTTGTCCTTTGTGTTACCCTGGTGACGTGCGCCTAACACAGCACCTGGTCATAACAGGTGTTCAACAGATATTCAGGGAATGAATGAGTAGATACGTGTCATTTCTGACTGGTGATTGCTAAATAATTTTTTCCTAATTTAGTCTAGCAAATGTGTTGACATGATGGAACTGCTGAAGAGATTACAAACGTGGTAGATCAAGGCCCTAATTCTTAGCCCTAGCCTTGTGTTCACCCTTTGCTAGGCAAGTTTGTAGTTCTTCTCATGAAAGGGAGCAAATTTCCCCACCCCTGTACTTGACCATGAGACTGGCTTTGGCCAACAGCAAGAGGTGGAAGTGACAGTGTGGGACCTCTGAGCCACAGGCTGAAGGGGACTCCTGCGCTTCTGTTCACCTGTTAAACTTCTGCTGTTACCATAAGAAGAACATGTCAAAGCCTCACCTGCTGGCCAGACACTTACAGCTGAGCCTCCCAGCTGAGTCCCTCCTAGATGGGCCAAACTACAGCCAACCCATGGCTATGTAATCTACATAAATGGTTACTTGTGTGTACCACTGAAATGGTGCTCCTCTTTGTTATGAAATGGTAGCAAATACATACATATTCTTCTGTCAACTTCACAGCAAACAGTCCCCTGGATGGCTGACTCTGTAGCCAAGACACTGAATTAGCCAAAACAACCAAAGGAAATGTCCAAGCCAGGACATCTGCCCTTTTGGCCTCAGTGGACAGCAGGAGAAAAAGAAGAGACTCACCAGCAGAGACTGAGCCTGGCTAAGTGCCAGACACTGTTCTTTGTCCCTCGACTTGTCTCATTTTGTCTTTGTGGCTGTGGCATCCTCATTCCATAGGTAAAGACCCTGGGTTTGATAAGGGAACACCACTTACTTGCCTCTGGGAAGTGGAAGTCCTAAAAATGTGGTCCTTGGTGATCAGCCCAAAGGGGGAACAGGTGGAAAATCAGAGCTGCTCCACCAAGGCCCCTCTCCACCCACATCCACCACAGTCCACAGGTGCCCTGAGTGAACAGAGAAGGTGACCCCACCTACATACAGTCCGGGGACGTGTTCTTACACAAAGGATGTTTGCCTGGAATCCTTGGCACCCCTGCCCTCTGATTCACATTAGATAACCCTTGCCCACATGGGATGCTATGGAATCCTGGACATCTGTGTTTGAAGTGACAGCATTTTTGAATCCAAAGCATAACACTAAGTGCCATTTATTTTTTCACCATGCTTTCCGAACACGGCTTGGTTGTATGAGTGTGACCATCCCATTAGTGATGGGATAATTGTGCAGTTCTTGTCATCTTCTTTCCCCCTTCGTAGCTTAACACCTGTCCGGCCTTCCAAGCCTCTATCTATTGGCACATGTGGCTCCCCTGCCCCTGACGCCCTGTCCTTTCCCCTCTGCTGGTTTTCCAAGATGTTGATGCATCAGCTTGAGAGCCCAAGTGGCTTCTCCAACTTCTTGGAGCAGAATCCATCACAAGCCCATCGGTGACCCCATCGTGAATACTACAGACTCCGTAGTATTTGAGGCACAGGTAAGAACATGTCGGGGTTCTCCGTGCACCCTGACCTGGGCTGGAGGTCAACAGGGGAGATGATGCTGGGGGAAAAAAATCACAAGACGTTACGCGAACTTAATGCGTAAAGTCGGAGAGGCCGGACGGGGTCCATGGATCGCATTCCAGGGCCGCAGATTGAGTCTGTGCAGAGACCTCTCTGACTTCCCAAGTTCCCAGAAATATTTTAATGGATCTCCAACATAAAGCGTATATGCAAAATGCAAAGATGCCAAAGGATAGGGTTAAAAGCATCCCTAGTCCCCAGGAAGGTTGGATAGAAGGAAAGGCTGTGTAATTGGGAACATAGGGAGCATAGGGTAGGGGTTGGTTAACAAATGGCCAATAATGTATTTGAAAAAGGGGGAGGGAAAACCAGTTTGATTCCCACAGGGCAAGCAAGCCAGGTTCCCCTGTCTAAACGGGCTATCAGGAGGGCGGGCAGGGACGTCTCAGCGACTTTGCCCTGTTTGGGGCCCTCTGGGCTCCTTTCATCTTGGGTGGTCTTGATGATCTGCCAGGGATGGTAGGTCTGTGGCTTTCCCCTGGATTGGGGCAGGGCACCCCACTTGGAGATCAGCCTGTTTACCTCCCACCTTGAATGATGATCAAATGACACATGGCTTTGCATTTCTCTTATCCAGCTGCCTCACTGATTGAAGTGTGTGCCCCTCTCTTGAAGCCAGGGACCACAATGTGGAAAGCTTCCCTCCAAGCACATGGGACGTACTCTAATAAAAATAAACACTCAGATGCCACTCTCTTTATTCTGCTGACTATTTGTTGTGTGGCTAGCTCCCGCTAGAACGTGTGCTTCAAGAAGACAGGATTCTTTATCTGTGATACATTATAAGTACCTGGAATCAGTTCAGGTACATAATAGATGTTCAATAAACACTATTAGCAGAATGAATAGCCAGGAGCAGAGACAAAGGGAGAGAGAGGGCAAGAGAGAGATTTTTCAGAATTTACGTAACAATAATCTCAGCCTCCAAATACCTTTTATTTTCCTGAGGGGCGTGGGGTCTTTCCTATTTTAATACTCAGTTCTTTGTTCTCCATAAAAATAAAAAACAGGCACTCCCAGTGTTCAGGACCTCCAGTTTGCCCCACTTCTGGTTGGCAGGGACCATAGGTAGGTGTCAGGCGCCCGCCCAGGGTGCCTATTTAAAGTGAAGAGCCTTTGTCTCCGGAATCATTATCCACTTGCAGAAGTACAAAGACCTTTATGGAAGCACCATCTTTTCTGGTGATCACACCTTTGGAAATGATGTTACAAGGCCTGGAAATTGATTTCCTGCATTGTAAAATCATTCCCGGGGTCATCAGTATCAATGCCAAGTGGTTCATAGATTCTTTTTTTTTTTTTTAAAGGTAAAGTGCAATATGTTTCGTGAGAGTTAAGCTTAACAAGGTATGATGAAATGAAAGGCCATCCTTTTAATAAGTGTCATGGCTTAACTTAGCAACCAGTCCTGGCCCCTTCCTTAATCGTGACCTGCAGAATGGACCTCCCCTTAAGTAGAAAGCTAGGGCACAGGGAAGGCGGCCAGGCAAAGGGGGACAGGGCTGGTAGGCCTTTCCAATTGTGCAGTGTGACCAGGCCAAGGAGTCCCTCACACAGCAGCTATGGGATTAAGGGAAAAATAGGTACTTTCCCACCTGGGATCAGGGTAGCAAATTGGTACAACCATTCCAGAGAGCAATCTGGTATTGAACTAAAAATATTGTGACATTTTAACCCAGCAATTTTTTTTTTTTTGTAGCAAGTTAACTTAAAGAAACCTCTCTTGCAAGTGTGCAGGAGACCCATATGAGAAGCACATTATAAGACTGCATGTAACCCCGCAAAATGATGGCAAGCTATTTAATAGCACTAGAATAGTGGATAAAACCATCCTTGCTGTATGCAAAGAGTGGAATATGAAATACCAGTGAAAATGATGAGCCAGAGTCAGAGTTAGCAGACTGTAACCAGGGGGACAAATCTTGTCTGCCTTCTGTTTTTATAAATAAAGTTTTATTGGAAGACACCCATTCATTCATTTACACGTTGTGTGTGACGGTTTTTGCTCTGCAAGGGCAGAGCTGAGTAGTCGTGACAAAGACTATCTGTGGCCACCTGTAACCTAAATACCTTAGTGTATTTACCATCTGGCCCTTGGCAGAAAATTTAAGCTGAGTCTTTTTTAAACAGACGTGCATAGATCACTGGAGAGGGGAGAGAGTACGGAAGAAAAAAGAGAGAGTGAAGGGTAGAATGCCAGGACGTCATTTACGTGACGTAAACACAAACATGTATGGCTACATGCCTGCGAAAGTGTCAGGAAAGGACCGAAAGGTTTTAACCTAATTCCTCATTTGCTAATCACCTATGGAAGAAGGGTCAACAGGGAATAGTCTGGGATTGAGGAGATCAAAGGCTACATGAGAATTTGATTTATTCCTTCTGTTATAAGACTTGGAATAGATACAACATCATATTGTCATTTCCATTCCATGGGACATGGGCAGAATCCCCAGACACAGGATTTGGTGGCTGAGGCGCAGGATAACTTCTCAGATCCCTCTGCCCCACCACCCCGGCCTTGTAGTTAATCTCCCGGTGCAGTGAACAACTTCACCAACTGCCAGTGGCAGACAGCTCTGGCCTGAGGACTAGAGTCAAGGCAGAACCTCATATGTTAGACAAATAAGTAATTTGAATTTAAAACAGAAGTATATGCATATATATAATTTGGAATGCCCTAATTGCGTTTTCCTAGGGAAACACAATTGGATGTGGGACTCATCTCTCTCTGCGCTGTCCAAATGAGCACCCCTCGCCTCGTGTGGCTATCGAACATATGACCAAGATGAAATAAAATGCGTCGTCACTGTAAAATACACACCAGACCCCAAAGACTTAGTAGACAAACAAAAAGAATGTAATGTATCTCATTAACAATTCGTCATATTGATTGCATGCGGAAATGATGATATTTGGTGCACAAGGTATTAGTTTTCTATCACAGCTGCAACAAATTACTGAAAAAGTGGGTGGCTTAAAACAACACAAATTTATTATCTCACCGTTTGGTAGGTTAGAAGTCGATGCCGGTCTCGGTGTCACTGAGACCGCATCCTTTTTGGGAGGTTCTAGGAGATGGTCCTTTGCTTTATTTTCCCACGATTCTATATCTCTTGGCTCATTTTTCGTGTGCAAGCTAGCACGAGCTGGTGCCGGCCCTGCCCACTGGCAGCAGTCTGGCATTCTCTTACGCTTCTGTCTTCTGCTTTGAAGTACCTTTGTGATTACACCACCCCTGCCCCCATCTCACTATCGGCCGCCTAGCAAATCTAATCCCATCTGCAACCTCTGTTCTCTTTTTCCCTGTAACAAAAAAACATTTAAAGGTTTTGAACATCTTTAGAGAGGTCTTTCTTTATTTTGGCTAGCCAATTGAGCTAAGTAAAAATATTATATTAAAATTGACTTAGCCTTTCTCTTTCCACCTTTTTTTTATTATTAAATGTGGCTACAAGAAAAATTTAAAGTGATCCAGAAAGCTCACATTCTATTCCTGTTGGGCAGCCTGCCTTCAAGACAGGTGCATAAGCTTTGCCAACTATCAAGTGTCCCTGATTGAAAGAGAATGACTTTTTCAAAGACACCCTTGAAGGTAGAAAAACACACCTCAGTCCTTCAACATAAATATTATACAATAGCTCACATTTACTGAGTGGTTACTATGCGCCAGGCCCTGTGCTTAGACGGTGATTGGTTTAATCTTTATATTAATCTTGGGACAGTTTCAGTTGGGATTTACATACCAGGCTGTGGAGGCACAGAGAGGTTAAGTGATTTCCCTGAAGTCACACAGTAAGCAGTTCAGCCAGGAAGCAGAAAAAGAGTCCAGCTTCCCTCCAAGTAAATGATTTCCAACTGGTGTGCTGGGGCACCCTGGGTGCTATGAGGAGATCTTAGATGTGCCACAAAAATTTTTAAAGGTCATTAATTAAATTATTTTACAAAGAAGTTCAAAACACATTATGAATATTCTTTTTTTTGATCAACATAATTTAATTATTATTGAATTATTAAGTTAATAATTTAAGTGTGCCATGGAAGGGCAAGTATAGGTTCACGTGTGCCGTGAGATAATAAAGGGTGAGAAATACTGTTCTAAGGTCTTGAAGGAAAGGGCAGCCTGGTTACGTGCACACACGTTTACACGCACATTGTATGTGCCCAGTGCGCGCTCATATTCACACGTATGTGCTCACACAGGTGTGCACACAGACATGTTCACACATGCGCACACACGTAATTTAAATATCTCTCTAGACTTGAACTAGGCATATATGTTCAAATACAGATACTCACTTTAAATATCTTGCCACCTATGTTGATGTTTGTGTGTGTAAATTTGTCGTGCACTCCCCTGTTTTTCGCCTGTGTTTTCCCAACTCCTTCCCTCTCTGACATGATTTCCCCACAGATAAAGATTTCTTTACAAAGTTATTTGTCATTTCCATTCCATAGGATGTAGTTTCCAAAGTCAGTGAAGTCTTATTTAATGTTCATTTATACACCCTTGTGTGTGAATTTCTCATGGAATGGTCCCTCTGTAGGTATCCATGTCACCAAGGGGAGCATTTTAAAATTTATCTCGGTGACCCCTGATTTGCTGTGGTTTACGGTATACGTATTAACCAAAACCCTCATGTGTTAGGGAGCACACATACCTAGAATTACATTTTATTTACTCACCTGCTCTTTCTAATTTACTCTGCCCTTGATTTCCATTTAGGCAAAAGTCACTTTCTCACCATGAGAGATGTTTTCTTGGAGCTGCACCTGCCATCTCCAGGGTCTGGACACCTCCCTGGTCATCCATCTCCGAGCGCATTTTGGCCCCTCCTCGGCCCTCACACGCAGGGTCCAGTTAAGCAGGTCTCTAGCTGAAGTTTGGAACCACATTATTTCGTTCCCTCACCAGGGTTTGGCAAACCCTTTTTCTAAAGTCCAGATAGTAAATATTTTAGGCTGTGCGAGCCACGTGGTCTCTGTTACAATTCAACTCTGTCCTTGTGGGGCCGTGAGTCATCATAGATAACAAGTAAATGAGTGGGCTTGGCTGTGTCCAATAAAACTGTCTCACAAACAGCCAGCGGGCCTGCATTTGCCCACGGGCTTGACTTTCTCACCCCAGCCATACACTGAGGTGGGTCTTTATTTTCTGCTATCTGTTTAGTATTTTAGAGTCAATAGGAAGGGGGACCCATTGATGACTCTGTCCACACACGATCAGGCATGGAAGCCAACGCAGTGATTCGAAGTATCCTTATTTGCTCTTCTGATTTCATTCTCCAAGGGCCTGTGAGCTCCTTGGGGACAGTTAACTGCGTCCTATTCACCAACTTCCCCCCAGCACCTCACACAGTGCCTGGCACAGAGCAGGAGTTCGATAATGGTTCAGTTCTGGGAGAATGGGACTGAAGACCCCATTCTTGGCAAAGGGGGCCTTACTTACTAAAAAGTAAGCTGAGTGAGTCAGAACAAAGAAAAGTCAGCTAGTTTGTATTTAAGCAAGCCATTGCTAGCAAGCTTCCTACCTTTTCTGAAATTCTAGCCTGTTGGGGATACAGCTTACAAACATCCCTGCTGGGTCTGTGAGCACTCTGGGAAGAGTAATGGCCATAGAAAACATTATGGAAAGTCCTAGAAAAGATACATCTTCTGGGGCATTTCCTGCCCATTAAACAGGCAAAGCAGATACCCATTGTGGAGTTTTGTATTTGCCTCGGGCAGAGACCAAGGGAGTACCTGGAGTTCTAACATGTGGGCAGAAGAGCTTATATCCCTTATTGCAGAGGAAAATCCTCTGTGGTGGTGATGGGAGGAAAATGCCTCCCTCCCACCAATCCCTCAGAGGAGATTAATGCTGGTGGTGTTTTACTCCACAGAGAACTAGTGGAGCTTCACACCTCCCAGAGATCTGTGTGCGTGACCTCAGATCAATACAAGGCTCAGATTTCAGATTACTGAAGGCCACCCTTAAGGTTAATAATAATAACAATAGAAGCTGATATGATAAATTCAAGAATTGCTGAATCTTTGTTCCCTCCCTCCTCTTACCTTCTGGGCAAATAGACTTAAATAAATCAGAGTGGACCAAACACTCTGGGCCATTCCCAGAATCCCACGATGGGCAATGGACCCCTGAGCTCCCACCTTTAATTCTACCTCATGTCTCTTGTTTCTTTATCGTTGCTTCTAACTCTATATTTCTTATCCGCCGCCAGTTTCCACAGGTCTCAGAGGATGCTGCTCTAGGGTGGTACCCTGACAGTTAAGGAGATAAACCTTATGCTGTGAAAGGTCTAATCATAACTGGATAGGATTTTAGGGCCTAGAGTATAATAGTCATTCCAGAATTTTTCTGAAAATGATGACAACATTCTTGAATGTATAATGGAAATGTGACAATTATCCATCTGTCAGATGAAATAATTTACGTTAGTCTTGCAAATGGAGGCGGAAAGTTATTTCCTGACCTGCCTAGATTTTTTTTTAAACACTTGAATCCATGCTTGGGTGAATGGCTGATGCTTTTCTCAGACTTTCTTGGCTCTTTCTGGAGCCTGCAGGGCAGGGAGTCCTGTCTCTCTTCCCCCTTACTCCTCACAGGAAACATTGCTTTTCTTTCCTTACTTTCTTTCTTTCTTTTTGAGATATAGAGTCTCTTTATATTGCCCTCGGTAGAGTGCCACGGAATCACAGCTCACAGCAACCTCAACTCTTGGGCTTAAGCAGTTTTCTTGCCTCAGTCTCCCAAGTAGCTGGGACCACAGGCACCTGCCACAATGTCTGGCTATTTTTTTGTTGTAGTTGTCATTGTTGTTTAATAGGCCCGGGTCAGGTTCGAACCTACCAGCCCCAGTGCACGTGGCCGGCGCCCTAACCACTAAGCACAGGCACGTTGCTTTTCTGATCATGGAATTTTCTTTAACATGAAGACCAGATAAAGCCTCAGAATCCTGTCAACCCCACTCTGTAAGCAGCCACCCACAATGGGTCAGTGTTAACAGTGCAATAAAATCTCTTTGTTAACGCTGAACCAAATGTTGGTGGAATATTGTTTACGTTCTCAGAATATATCAGGGTAAGCAAGATTAACACAGAATAATGAGTAACAAGAAATAGCTGGGAGTGTTACAGTAAGGGCCACGAGCACTCAGAGAGAATGCAAGACCTGGGGTGCTGGAAAGGACACAGCAATTTCTTTTCTTTTCTTTTTTTTTTTTTTTTTTTTGCATTTTTTTGGCCAGGGCTGGGTTTGAACCTGCCACCTCCGGCATATGGGTCTGGGGTCCTACTCCTTTCAGCCATGGGTGCCACCTGAGCAATTTCTATTTCTTGAACACCCAGCATTGCCGAGTCCAGTGCTCAGTCTTTTGGGGACCCGTTGACTCACTCAGGAGCCCCTGAGGCAGGCTCTTTCATGATCTGGATGAGGACGCTGAGGTCAGTGACGTGCCTAATGGTGCAGAATGACACCCAGGAGTAAAGAGGTGAAGCCATGAGGCCTGGGATGATGGGCTCAGGCTGCAGAGGGAGGGAAGCCAGTGGTTCCCAGAGAATAAGTGCGTGAATACATTTGTGGCAGGTTTGGGGGTCACCTTGGAAACATACGTGTGTGTGTGTCTGGATGGAGAGACGAGTGGGTGAGCAGACGGACTGATGGATGCAGGGATGGGGGCCGGAGCAGACAAAGCATAGAGTTTTCAACGGGGATGGTAGCACAGATAAGATTAGACTTGCTGAGGCCAGGCCTTGGAAGCCAGTTTTGAGGAGTTGGATTCACTCTGTCCTGGGGTAAAGGGTGGCATGACAGGAGCACCCAGCAGGTAAAAGGTGACTAGGGCCCCAGTGGGAGACTTGGATCAAGAGGCCTGAGGCCAGGGCGATGCCTGTGGCTCAAAGGAGTGGGGCGCTGGCCCCGTATGCTGGAGGTGGCAGGTTCAAACCCAGCCGCAGCCAAAAACTGCAAAAAAAAAAAAAAAAAGAAAGAAAGAAGAGGCCTGAGGCCAGAAGCACAGAAGGATGGTGACACCAATTACTCCATGTCAAGAAGAGCTGGATGCATGGGGCTTACCCCAGGCTGGGCACCCACATTCAGTCCCCAAAGAGCCCTGAGAAAGAAGGGCAGTCTTGTCCCCCCACACTGCAGAGAGGAGGCGGAGGGTCAGAGAGGCTGAGCACTGTGCCCCAGATGGTACCTACAGCAAGCAGAATCTCATGTCGGTGGTCCAGCCCCTTGTCCCCAGCTTCCTCCTGGTGACCAGCCAGTGGTCCACCAGGGACAGGTGTGGGGGTGCAGGGAGGACGCCCACCACAGCCAGCACGGTGGCAGCTTCACAGCTCCTCAGGCCAGCCTCCTGCCACATTGTCCCGTTGTGCACAGAACCTGAGGCCACTGTCCCTGTGTCTGACTGGACCCTCTGCTGAGCTGGACCCCTTAGAGGCACTCAATAAGAGCTGCCAAAAGGATGAGGATCCCAGGTGGTGCCTGTGGCTCAAGTAGGGAGTAGGGTGCCAGCCCCATATGCTGGAGGTGGTGGGTTCAAATCCAGACCTGGCCAAAAACTGCCAAAAAAAAAAGGGGGGGGAGGGAATGAAGGTCCCAGGTGTGTGGGATTACAGACTTAACCATTAATTAATAGCCAAATGAAGAAACACTAAGGTTTCATTAAAAGCACAACACGCTGGGCGGCGCCTGTGGCTCAAAGGAGTAGGTCGCTGGCCCCATATACTGGAGGTGGTGGGTTCAAACCCGGCTCCAGCCAAAAACTGCAAAAAAATCATTACAGCTCAATTCGTAATAGCCAAGTCATGGAAGAAGCCCAAGTGCCCATCGACCCATGAATGGATTAATAAATTGTGGTATATGTACACCATGAAATACTATGCAGCATTAAAAAAGATAAGAGTCTTTACCTCTTTTATGTTTACATGGAACATATTCTCCTGAGTAAAATGTCTCAAGAATGGAGGAAAAAGTACCCAATATACTCAGTACTTCTACAAAACCTACTTATATTTACTCACACTTTCTTATGAAAGATATAACACAACTATAGCCCAGGATGAAGGAGAGAAATGAAATGGGAAGGGAGGGAGGGGGGAGGTTTGACAGAGGGGGGGTTAAAGGCGGGACCACGACTATGGAGCATATGACAAGGGTACAAGTCAAATCTGTCAAGTGTAGAACGTGGATGTTTGGTACAATAATCAAGTAAATGAGGTGAAAGCTGTGTTGATTGGTTTGATCTAACCACGTCAGATCGTATTAAAAAAAAAAATCAGCACATTGTACCCACCTATGCATGAATGTATTCACGATCTATATGTATTTGACTTAATAAATGCTTTTCTAAATAGTTTCGCAGCCACCTACAGCCTGGTGTAGTGTGTGACACATAGTGGGTGCTTGGCACATGTGTGTTGGACAAAACAGTGAATGAATGAGCTATGAATGAAGAAATGAAGGAGGAAGCACAAGGGCAGGCGTCAGAGCCTCTCGGCCCAGGGTGAGCCCGGCCATCCCCTCGTCAGCGGGGCTTCGGCAAGTTGCATGGCCCTCTGAGGCCTCTGCTGCTTCAAGTTGGCAGACACGTGCGTGGGTGAACCCCCAGACGTCAAGGGCCTCATGTGCACTTCAGCTGCTGTCCCGGCAGCTCCCAGGGTCAGGTGCAGCCCCTGTGTGACCTGATTTCCCCCTCCTTCCCATTTCCAGCTGCTGCGTGGCTTCCCTCTTTGCAACAGGACACCAAACAGTTAACAAGCCACCCATCGTGTTTGATTTACGAAGTGGCCGACTGGACCAGGAAACACAACAGAGGCAGCCTTCTCACTTGCAGGGGACCCCAGAGAACAGTAATTCTGCGTGTGCAAAAGCAAACAGCAGCTTCAGACCCCAGTGGGGCAGGACAGCCCACCCTGCCGAGCCCGTCCTGGGGGGACGCCAGGGGCTGGAATGTGTTCCTGCTCTGTGTGGGGACACAGGCAGCTTTGTCACCTGGTCTCTGCCGTCCACCCAGGCCGGGAACCCAGCTGCCCACTCTGTGCCCGAGATCTGAAGTGCAGCCCTGCCCCGGTCACCGCATTGCATTTCCTTTCAGAGTCTGCCAATCTATCAAGATTCAGCTACCGCTGTGAGCCCATCAGCTCCCTGGAAAGGAGAGAAAGGAACCCCTCGCCACAGCAATTACTTATCCCGGCCTGAACTTCAGGTGACCTTTCCCTAGTTCCACAGAAGTTGCAGTTGGGAGCACCTTGGTGCCCAGGATTTTGTTTTAACCCCCTTCTCCCTTTAATAGACACCTCCTTTTTAAAAAATTTCTGGGTGGTGCCTGGGGCTCAAAGGAGTAGGACGCTGGCCCCATATACCGAAGGTGGTGTGTTCAAACCCTGCCCCAACCAAAAAAAAACTGCAAAAAAAAGAAAAAAATTTCTTCTTACATGACCCTCTTTTGAAAAATTTTCTTTTGCAAAGAGCTCTTTAGGTGGCCATAAGTCATAACAGGCCACGTTGCTTGTTCTAGCCAGAGAGCAGATTTTATATGGAAAAAGTCCTCAAAAAAACCCTGCACCCTCCTGGGAACAGTTTCAGAGAAGACCTGAGTAGTTCCCCAAAGGCTAGGGTGACCCTTGGGACACAAACAAGGGCTGTTCTGCACCAAAGGCCCTGCTCTGGGGGAGATTCGATACTGTAAACTTCATGGGTAGATGGTTGTGTATTTCCCCGAATCAGAGAAAAACCCGGACTATAATAAGGGCTATGCTGGGTGTAACTCCCTGTGTAAATTTAAAGTGACCTAAGGGACATAATTACATAAATCTCATCATGAGACAATATACTTTTTATTTGTTTGAATTTTATTTGTATTGGTAAAAGTGACCTGGAACTGACACAAGTTTATTAGAAAAAGGACTCGGTAAAAGCGAGTGGGCTGGTCTTCTTATTTAAGATGGATGTGCCAACTTCTAGTATGATTAGAGAAATGGATAACTCACTAACATCTGTGCAAACTACAATAAAAAGGGATTTAGTGTTACCCCAAGGAAGGCAAGAGAGGCTGTCTGTCCATTAAACGCTTTATTACAGCGCCAGCAGCTTTTTTCTAATTCAGTTATTCCTGCACGGCGTTCAGCTCTCTGACTGCCTGTCAACCCACCAGACAGTGCTCGGGGCTGGGAGGGTTTTGTGCAAGGTAGGTGACAATCAAATGAGGTGCTGGGAAGAGAGGGGCGCCTGACCCTCGTGAAGGATTAACTACAGAAAGTGAGTGTGATCATGTCACACCATTACTTAGAATTTTCACAGTCAATTTCTGAAAATATGAGATAAGTTCTTAAAGAGGCAGTTGTCTCTGGAGCTCAGCAGACCTGGTGGGTTTTGTTACATGCAGCGTGGTAGGAAGAAGCCTGGAGAGAGAGGATGGGGCCTGCTGGAGAGAGGGGGCGGGCAGCGCCTTCATTGCCCTAACCCCATGTAGGGCACCTTAGAGCCAGGCCCTGGAGCGATTTGCTTCCAGGAATGATGCATCCGACAAGGAGTTGAAACCAAGGGGACCTTTCTCCCTCTTCCTCTTGGTCCTGGAGTCCAGCCTCTCCTGGGAGAAACTGGGCTGATGAGCATTACTCCACTGGGGACTCCATGAAGCCTGACTGGGTTAGCTGAGATGCTCAAACCCCATCTGGTGCTGGGATGAAACGCCCCCTTTCCACCTTCCCTTCCCACTCCCTGTGACCACCACTCACCCGCATCATCACAAGCTTCCTCTGAAGACTAGGCAAGAAGGTCTGGCCCCACAACACCTCCCAGTCCGTCAGCTAAGCGTACTATACGCACAACACAAATAAACTTGCAATGTGTGTTTCAAAGTCTGGCAAAGGTAGATAGCGATTCAAGGAAGCAAGACACATTTTAGGGCCAGAGGTGAGTCTATACGTCATTTCTAGATAGGATCTCTGCAACACAGGAAGGGGAAGGGACGGTCCCCCCGCAGAGAGCATGCTCCGTTCAGGAAGGGGAGCTGGTTGAGGGCTCCATGCACCTCCAGCTCCCAGACCCACAGAAGTCAGGCTAACCAGGGGGCTCTGAACAGTAGGGCTTTCTGAGAAGCTGGACCGGATATGTGATTTCTTCCTTTGCAGCTATATATTTAAATGAGAGAAGTAAACCGCAAACCTCTAAGCTTGGTTCTGCTAAAGTAATTTAGCATCTGCTGCTACTTGAATCTAATTGAAACAATTCATTATCAAATTTACTGATCTGCTTAATGATTTTGTATTTCTCGTTGAAACCACCTCCACCTTAGCCAGCCTAGGTCAATTACCCTTCCCTTCAACTCAGAGAGACTGAGGGGACCTGGGAGAACATCTAACTCCAGGTCCCTCACTTTAAACGTGGTATGACAGTGGTTTGTAGAGGTGGGGTGACAGATTTTCATGGATGTCACTCGTCGATTCCAGCAAGACTTGAACACAGGCTGCCAGAATCCTTCCCGGGTTTGATTCTGAGAGTACAAACTGTGGGTTCTCAACTGCATCTTTAAAGGGGTGAGCAAAGAGCAAGCAAAAAGAAAGAGCGATTTTAAAAGGGGGTTAGAGGGAGATCAAAGGAAGGAGAAGAAACAGGGAGAAGCCAGCTGTCTTTCTAGAGCTGTGCCTTCTCTACGTCTGCGCCGTGGCAGTCTGTTAAAGAAATACCTCATTGTCACCGAGCACAGAATCATTAAAGGCACCTTGGAAATTTGGACCCTGTTACTAGAATCAGGGCTTAAATAGCAACTTAATTTATGACGCTACTCGAAGCTGATGGCATTTTTGCTCCAAGGTAAGGTCATCTCTGCGTGCACCCCTCCCATCGCTTCCCTTTAGAACACGCAGAGGCGTTCCCCTCCTTACTTCTCAAGTAACTGATTATCCAACTGCTAAAATGTAAGTCACATATGTATGTAGGCACGTTGGAGTCCACGGTGTGTTTCTAAAAGAGAGCTCTTTTATATCTGCGTGTAAAAGAGAAGCGTGCAAAGAGGGGGAGAACCCACAAATAAGCGTGCAAATAATCAGATCAGAGATAGATGCCACCTTTTCTCAGCGTTAAAATTGTGGGGGGGGAGTATGCACACGTAATTGACATAATTGATGTGGTATTTCCCCCCCTTTTTGCTGCAGTAATTTTTATGCATGCTATTGTTGCTGTTATTATCTGGGATGTGATCTTGTGCGGTTGGTAATACAGACTAGACATGAATCCGCGTCCGCACCAGCCAATCACAAATCTATACTGTCTATTTCTGCATCACCAGGTGCTATCTCATGGGAAATATCCTCTTTTTTGGCAGGCACACAGAGAGCAGCATTATCTGTCATTTTCATTAGATTCAAGCTTACAGCTGAGCCAAAAAGACTTAGTTCTAGCATATGTGCTCAAAATGGCCAAGCTGCGATTGTCCAAATTCACCCTTTCAGGATCGCATTACTGAACAACTGGGGCTGAAGCTAGAAATCAGAGTCAGCAAAGCACCTGGGTTCCACGTAGAAAATGGCAAACACCATAAGCTCCAAAGGTTAGAGCTGATTATTGTGAGCACCTCCAAGGATCAGAAGAGACCCTGGTTTCCACCAGCAAAGTCAACCTTTATCAGCACTCTGTAGGTAAGGACAGAAGGTGTGCTCAGTCTAGATTTTAAAACATAACAAAGAAAATCTGGTCTCTTCCATGCCCCTCTGCACCCCTCAATATCTCCTGGCCTTCAGGGATGCTGGGCCAGCCAATTCAGAGCCCTATGGGACGCTCTCCACTGGTCGATACGTAATTGGATAGTCTGGGTGGCAGAAAAACCGAAGAACCCTGAGATGTGAAATAACGTAGCTGTTGCCAAATCGAGTCTCCACACAAGACCCCACCTATTCTATAAATTCAGTCCTCTATCAGAACACGTGGAGAAGTCATATTGCAAAACTAGAACCTAATAGAGTATAGAAATTCCCCATCCAGGGTACAGGAAATAAGAAAGCCATAGACCTAGGGAAGACAGTTACTCTCCCCAGGGGACTTTGGTGTTATTTCAAAGCAGACATTAAATAAAAAAGGAGATCAAGCAGAGAATTGATGCTCTTAAAAAGCAAAAGACCAGGGGGGATGTAAAATAGGGTATCCACTGTGGAAATAGTATGGAAATTCCTCAAAATACTAAACACAGAATAACTGTATGATCCAGCAAGCTCACTGTTGGGTCTATACCCCTAAAGAATTGTAGGCAGGATCTTGAAAAGACGTTCGTGCACCCAGGTTCATAGCAACAGTATTCATGATAACCAAAGATGGAAATAACTCAAGAGTTCATCAGTTTATGACTAGATAAGCAAATGTCATAGGGATGAAATAGAATAGTGGTTCCCAAGGCAGAGGGGAGGGGGAATGCTAAGTCATTGCTTCATGGGCACAGGAGAGGATGAAAGGGTTCTAGAGACAGATGCTAGTGACAGTTGAACAATGGTATGTATGCCCTTGATGTTGCTGAACCGTAGGCTTAAAAATGGTTAAAACTATAAAAGTTATAATATGCATATTTTAATACAAAAGGAGAAAGGGGTTTGTATTTGTTCCTAGACACACAACCTCACTGAATCTGAGCCTCAGCAATTCCAAGCAATGTGCAATGTTCTTCCACACAGTCATTGAGGGTGAGCCCTTGAGAACACCTCCTTTGAGGGGTATGCAGAGTTCCAAAGACAGAAGGAGTATCTGGGTTTGGTTATGAGGATGCCTGCGGCCCACAATGGTCTTCATGCTGGAGTGGAGACCTCACCCACCACCATGGTAGGGATTTTCTAGGGAGAGAAATCTACTGATGAAAAGATTACCTAAACCACAGCTAGCAGTTAAGCAAGATGAATGGTAGCATGAATTTTTTGGAAGCCAGAGAACACTTGGGGTCTAGAAATAGCAAAACTAGCAAGAATGTCATCATTGCTGTGTGGGGGCAAAGGTGATGACTGTTATACTAGTCACCTCAGGCTCCTGAAACTCATGGACCAGGGTTTTAAACAACAGAGATTTGTTTTCTCATAGTTCAGGAATCTGGATGCCCAAGATCGGGATGACAGTGTGGTCAAGTTCTGGTGAGGCCTCTCTTCCCAGCTTGCGTACAGCCGCCTCCTTGCTGTGTCCTCACGTGGGCAGATGGAGAAGAAGTTCTGATCATTCCTTTCTTCTTATGAGGTCATTACAGGGGTTTTGTCTTCAGGACTTCCAATCCCAAACATCTGCCAAAGGTGTCATCTCTAAATGCCATCATGTTAAGAAGTAGGGCTTCAACACATGAATGGGGAAAGGGTGCATGCTTTCAGTCCATAACAAATGTGACTTTTATCTTCACCAAACTATTCTACCTATATCTGGAGAGAGCACCCCACACCTTCTCTGTTCTCAGAATTGGTGACCCACCTTCTGTTACTCACTGTAACTCTTTGGGTTCGATATTTCCCTCCCACCCCTCCAAGTCCATCTAGAATGCAGAGATCATTTTCTGAATAGAAAATTAAGAGTAATCTACAAAATATCTGATTCTGAAAAGATGTTTCCCATCAGGAGCCCCATTTTCCATTAATTGTACCGTATTTTAAAAACAAAGTAAATATTTTTTTGTTATTAAGAGAAATGCATCCTTGCATTTCCTTTCAATTTATCCCCACACTAATGGAAACGAAGTAAGGCAGTCTGAAAACATTTGAGTGAGAGAATATACAAACAAACTTTCAAACTGTCTTTCAGCAAAGGGAGGCTAAAGTTATTGAATATGCAAATTGCCTTATTAAAAGAAGAATGATGTCTTTTTCAGCAATCAGTTTAATTACAGTGGAACCCTTCGATAGAGAAATCAACTTGTTTCGCAGGGTGGAAATTCTTCAGAAAGAGAATTTAGGTATAACAGATTAAAATTAGAAAATTTACACTTGATAGGAAAAATGGTCTGGGAGTGGGGAAAGGGAAGGAAGGAAGCTGGTGCCCGGTTCAGTTGCCTGGCCTGTGTTTTTCTGAGCCTCAATCCACCTGTCTGCCAATTTCCCTGCTCTAAATCTTGGACACAGAAGAGATGGAATGGCCCAAGAAGGTATTTACTCGAGTCGTGTGAAAGAACCAGCAACCAAGGCCACATACTCCCTTGTGTGACAACAGTGGTACCGAAAGAAGGTCTCTGGGCCCCATTACGGTCAGTCTGGGCAGAACAGGTGGCCGTGAGGGGCATCCAGTCCAAATCCCATATCCTCAGGTGTCCCCATGTCACAATATACTTGGAAGGTGGCAGGCAAAGATTTAGGGCACAGGTTTGAAGTCAGACTTTTGTTTGTTTGCTTTTTAATAAGAGAAATATTTATTTCCAAATACAACGTGCATGGGAGGGAACCTCAAGTGTGATTACCCAATGTCTCAATAATGGTCAGACCACTTTCTAGATGTCTCTTAGAGGGGAGGGAGAGAATGTGGAGTGCGGGGCAGCAGGTGGCTGCTGGGGAGGATGAATAGACGGGGAAACAGATTGTAAAGTCAGACTTTTGAGGTGAATCTCAGCTATGTAAAGCATTAACTTAGTGACTGCAAGTAAGTTGTTTTTCATCTCTGTCTCTCAGTTTCCCTGTCTATCAAATGGGGGAGGTAACATTTCTACTTCATAAGATGGTTTTGAAATTTATAGAAAAAAGCCAGCAACAATTTAGTCTCACATTTGGCAAAAAGCAATGCTCACTTAACGTTAGTTAGGACAGGCGGTTCCTGGGCTAGGAGCAAGATAGGTTTTCCAGGTTTGTTCTGAAACCGAGTTTGTGTGTAAACCGGAACAGGTAAATTTACCTATTGCCTGTAACAGACTCTGTTCCTAAGTGTGAGTCATATATCAGTGGGATGTTTGTAACTTGGGGATGGTCTGCAGTGGCAGCTACAGGAGTACAAACCCCCTTGCACGCTATTGTCACCCCAACTTTCACTCAAGTCTGAAATGTGAAAGGTGAAATGCACACACACCCAGAAACTCAATGGCAGATCCTCCCCCCGGCGCCACACGCCAGCAACGAACAAGACTAGAAAAACAGTCCTTGTCCTCTCATGTTCTAGTGGAAAGACAAATAATAAATTAAAAAAGCATAATGAACACATAAATAATACAGTATTTCAGAGCGGGAAACAGAAGAACAGAGCAGAGAAAAGTGGCTCAGGAGACTAAGCAGCTGCGATGTAAACAGTGTGGGCAAGACCGGTCTCATTGAGAAGGTGAAATTTGATCACAGACTTCAAGGAGGTGAGAAAGGGGAGCCCTCGGTGCCCAGGGAAAGGAACCCCCGGAGAGAGCTGCAAATGCCCTGGGGCAGAAGTGGGCCAGACTCATGAGGACTCTAAAGGAGAGGCAGAGATTGAGGGAAGTCTGAGACAGGGCCAGAAAATTATGGGGACCAGGGCTTATTGGGTTTCAGTCCACCATGAGAGCTTCGGCTTGTACTTGGATATCATGCAAGGCTTTTTGAGGGTTTTGAGTTAAAAGAAGTATCAATCATTTGACTCCTACTTTTAGATACATATGGTCTGGAGAGAAAGCAAAATACATAAACTCCTATTTTAAAAGGAAGAACTAACTATATGTTGTAAAGTGACTGGGGTGGGGATACATGGAGTAGCTGCTACACACCCAGCCACAGGCGAGGGCCAGGCTGGCAGCAGCAGATATAGCAGTGTGAAAATGTCCTAAGTGTGGGCGGCACCTGTGGCTCAAAATACTAAGGCGCTGGCCCCATATGCCGGAGGTGGCAGGTTCAAACCCAGCCCCAGCCAAAAAAATGCAAAAAAGAAAAAAAAGAAAAAGAGAAAAGAAAATGTCCTAAGTGGGTATAGTCTAAAGGGCAACCCAATATGCTCGCCCCACAGATTAGACGTGGGCTTTGAGAGGCAGGGAGGAAACAGGGTGATTCCAAGTTTTCACGTAATCAATGCAAATTAGTTTGGAAACAAGGAATCCAGACTACCTTCTTTCTTTCTTTCTTTTTTTTTTCAGACTACCTTATTTCTTGCGAGAAACAATACATCTACATTTGGTCTAAATCACTAAGTCCTTACCTCAAGGTTTTACTCCATAAAACTGAATATACTGCACATAAAACATGAGGTCACGTCAAGAACAGATCACCTATGTTGGAGATGAGGAATGTTCTCAGATAAGGAAGTTTGGGCCATGAAGTGGTAATGAGCTCCTAAATATTTTACTTCTCTTGTTTCTTGAACATACCAAGTTTGTTCCCATCCCAGGGCCTTTGCGCATGTTAGATCCTTTGTTCCTTAAATGTCCTTTCCCTGGACCAGAGTTTCACTATGTCCCCCTCGGTAGAGTGCTGTGGTGTCACAGTTCACAGCAACCTCAAACTCTTGGGCTTAAGCAACTCTCGGGCCTCAGCCTCCCAAGTAGCTGGGACTGTAGGTGCCTGCCTCAATGCTCAGCTATTTTTAGAGAAGACAGGTTTTCCCTCCTGCTCAGAGTGGTCTTGAACCTGTGAGCTCAGGCAATCCACCTGCCTCAGCCTCCCAAGTGCTGGGATTACAGGCATGAGCTCAGCCCCTAGACCAGTGATTCTGAACTGCTGTGCCATGAGAGGATCTTAGGTATGCCGCAAAAATTCTTGAAAATCATTAATTAAATTATTTTTGAAAGAAATTCAAAGCACAGAAGTATATTGTTTTTCACTTTTTTTTTTTTGAGATAGACTCTCATTCTGTTGCCCTGGATAGACTGCCGTGGTGTCATAGCTCACAGCAACCTCAAACTCCTGAGCTCAAGTATTCTTCCTGCCTCAGTCTCCCAGATAGCTGGGACTATAGGTTCCAGGAATGGTGACTAGTTAGTTTTTCTATTTTTAGTACAAGACGAGGGTCTCCCTCTTGCTCAGGCTGGTCTCAAACTCCTGAGTGCAAGCAATCCACTGCCTTATCCTCCTAGAGTGCTAGGATTACAACCATGAGCCAATGCACCTGGCTTTGGCTTTTAATTTTATTCTGGAGCAAAATATACCCTCTCTTTACCCCTCTGAGTGTGGAGCCACAAGAAAAAAATCACAGGGTGTGTCCAAGACGAATAGATGGATGATCGATAGATGATAGATTATCTGGGCTTCCTGGAAAATAAGGGATTAGGAGAAGTGTAAATGAATTTGGTGGTCTCACCCAGCCCTGGAAGCCCATTTATCTGTACTACAAAGTGGCCCAGAAATGGGCCCAGTTCATAGTACTGGTAAGACTGCCCAGAGCTAGACAGACACAAGGTCAGCCTCCTACACAGAAAGCTTGTGGCCCAAAATTCTTATATCAGACTTTCCTATTGGCATGTATGGTTTTTTTGATCAATTTAATTAAAAAAAGGAGAAGTTGTCTTCAAGTGTTAAATGTTATGTGCATAAATACTACCAAAACTGTGAAAGAAAATGCCCTTGCATATGATTTAAGCCAAAATCATCTCTTCTCTGCTTCTTCTTTTTTTTTCTTTTATTTTTTCTTTCTTTCTTTTTTTTTTTTACAAATTTTAGAAAGAATGAATGCTTTGAAATGATCTTCCTGAGACTCTCTCTCTGGAGAGGTTCTGGGGTCGAAGTTGTGAGCAGAGTGAGGTTGGCCTCTCAGATTGGCACCAGAGCTGACCTGAAGGAGGAGATTTATACTTAGCAGGGTCTTTGGGAAAGGGGCCACAGCCTGGGGGACAGAAGGCTCTGACTTGGGTCTTAAGTGGGCAGGGAGGAACAGGAGTGCCTTGGATGGTACAGGAGGGTGCCTGCTCCTGGTCCTTCTGGGCAGAGGTGACCCATGGGGTCCAGGCCAGGAGCAGGTGGGTGGAAGTTAGCGTTTTCCTTCCTGTCCCCTGGGCATTCTGGGCCTGGCATCAGTCTATACTGAGCCCTAAGTCTGTGCCCAGACCTCAGGGAGGCTCTGCTCTGGGAATGAAAAAGATAGAGACACAGCCCTGCTCCTAGGAGCCCATAATCATCTCTCCTCTGCAAGATGAGAGAAAACTCTCTGGGGAGCAAGGGAAGAGAGCACCATGAGGGACTGTGACTTGGGTCTAGAGGAGAGTTCCTGGGGGGGCCAAAGGAAGAGGGAGCTTTCTCTGTTAGTTTCCACAGGTGGTAAGAAGAGAAGGTTCTCCAGGCAGGTGGCACAGACTCAGGCAAGGGCAGGAGGTGTGGATAACCTAGCCCTGGGGACAGCTAGGAGAGAGCCCTCAAGGGACTCATCACCAGGAATCCTTTGCCTCCCCCCAGACCTATGGAGGTGAGGGGCATGCTGGGGGGAGGATGGGTGGACTCATCTGCCAGAGCTGATGATCAAGTTTCTAACTTTAAAAGGTGATTTTGGAACATAGAGCTGGAATAGAAGGAGAGGTTTCTGTTAAAAAAAAATCACTAAATCTAATTGATTTTTTTTTATTTTTCAGTGTGGCCAAGGCCAGTTTTGAACCCACCACGCTTGGTATATGGGGCTGGCACCCTACTTGCTGAGCCACAGATGCCGCCCCCAAAATCACTTAATCTAAAATTTCTTTTAAAAAAACATGGTAGTTTTGATTTGCATTTCTTTGATGATTAAGGATGATGAACATTTTTTCCTGTCAGGGAGAACATGTAAATAGAAGCTGGCACACAATTTTAAAACCCAATAGTCAAGAAAAGAATTTCATTTTAATTTGACCCTAAACTAATGACCACTAGAACTCACTCATGTCTAAGTATGATGGTGCAAATTTTCACAAGTTCATTCCTCTTACTGGAGTTGAGAGCACTTTGGAATGAGTCTGGTAAACCTTGACAATGGGTATTCTCAGCCACTGGCCCAAATATAGGGAAAAAAATCTCTGCTGTGGATACACACTTACATAGAAATAAGCAATGATTTCATCATCAAGTTTAAAATTGTATTTTTTTTTGAAGTAGTATAGAATTCTAATTTTCCAGGCAATCTCTTTATTATTCTCCTTCAACCAAGTGAGTCATTAGAAGGTTTAGCTTTACAGAAAGCTGAATTCTCAGCAAAGCTCCTTTTTAAATATATTGAGTTGCCCTTGAAAGATTTCTAATAACACAGAAATGGTGTCTCATTCTCCAGAATTATGGCACTGAATGATTTTTAATAGGCAATAACAAAGTAAACAGTAGCAGGTAAGAAAAGGCTTTTTTCCACCTTCACTAACATGTCCACTGGGGTAAATTAGAAATTCTTTTATAGCAAAGTTCCTGCTTCAGAAAAAGAACAAAACTGAATGTTTCTGTTTCAAGAGATTTCTACAGCATCTCCCAAGACAGTTCTTAAAAGCCCCCTTCAGAAACTCAAGGAGAATTTTGAAGTTTAGAATATTTACATCTGTATTTTTATTTTAAACTTTTAAATATTACCTCTGCATAAAGAAAATGATGGCACTAGAACATTTTCATGGTTGGAACATAGAAACCAAACCTAATGTCTAAAGAAAACAATGTTATCCATGGTCAATAATCACATATAGAGAATACCTTAAAATATTAAAATGATAGCCATCCAGATTAAAAATTCTTTTCCTTAAAGTTATCATAGCATTGTACTAAAATTTATAACATGTTCTTATATCTTATATTTAGGATATAAATTTGGGAGGAATTTTTCAGTTACTTATTTGTATAATTATTACTTTAAGTACCAAACTTTTATGTATATATATTTATATATATATATACACACATACACACACATATACACTGTGCATATATAATATATATATATATGATTATCATCTATTTCACAGATGATAAAAGAGATGAATAATGTAAGTATTATGAATAAATGCTTTGTATTTCCCCTGTGCATAAGTAGTTTTTGTTTAAGCTATGGGTGACAGAAAACCCAAGATAAATTTCTCCCACTCTTCCCTATAAGTGTTGGGTAAGTAGTTCAAAGCTGACATGTTGCTCTAGCTTGTCGGAGGCTCCACTTCTCCCCATGTAATTCCTCCCCCGTGTGCCACCCTCTTCCCCAAGTGCACCTCCCTCCCCCTGTGCGCACCTCCCTCCCCGTGTGCACCTACATCCCCGTGTGTGCACCTTCCTCCCTCTGGTGTGCACCTCCCTCCCCGAGCACACCTCCCTCCCCATGCACACCTCCATCCCCGTGTGACACCTCCCTCCCCATGTGTACACCTACCTCCACATGTGGCACCTCCCTCCCCGTGTGACACCTCCCCCCCGTGTGTACACCTCTCTCCCCATGTGCACACCTCCCCCCCTCGTGTGTACACCTCCCTCCTTGTGTGACACCTCCCTCCCCATGTGCGTACCTCCCTCCCCATGTGTACGCCTCCTTTCCTGTGTGCCACCTCCCTCCCCATGTGCCACCTCCCTCCCCCTGTGCATACCTCCCTCCCCATGTGTACACCTCCCTCCTCATGTGCACATCTCCTAACCTGTGTGCAACCTCCCTCCCCAGGTGTCCTAATAGGTCTTCCATAGCTGGAGTTACTAAAACCCCCATTGATGTGGACAATAGGACAAAGCATAGAGAAAAAAGTGTGCTCTGACCTTTAAAGATGCTTTAAAGATATGGAGATTACACTCACAGCTCTCACTGACACCCTTTCTGCTCCAATTCAAACTTATGATTATTTCATGAAAAAGAGGAGGGAGCACACAGTCTTTACTCGCCTCCCTCTCCCTCTCTCTACTTCTCTCTTTCTCCATATATACGAATATATGTGATATTGCACTAGGAACATTTAAACATATGTATGTGTGTATGTATATCTTTTTTTTAAATCCAGTGATTAGATGGAGATTGTTTCCTACATAAATGATTTCCAACCACAATTTTAATTGAAGAACTGAAAAGTATTATCATAACACACATTAAATATTATAAATATATAAGCATGAAATTTAGGATATTAATATGTATATACATTCCAAAGTAGAAAACATTGTTCTGTCATTGAATTATTAAAGTTATTTAATTAGAAGTATCATACTTAAACTGACTCTATTAAAATCTACTTTTATACGTGCACTGAGGGTAAAAGTGACACCAGGAATTTTTTTTAGAAGTATTATTAATCCTTTTAAGCCAATATTTAAAAAAAATCCTAGTGACATTTAAAGGGCATTCTGAGTCTAAAACTGTTTCAATGTCACTTTCAATGTCAGTATCAGCTTCAGATGAAGATATAACTTTTAAGAGTCATTTGGGCATTATAATGAGAAAAATACAATTAAGTAAAATTCCATAAAATGTTCCAAACAAAAGACATAAGAGCAATAGTAAAAGAGAAGAAATTATTTTTGTTTTCAACATAAAACTTGAAAGCCGAACATTCTTGCTTTGCAAAATTTGATGTAGAATTTACATTTATATGTATTTAAAAGCAAAGAAAGTTCCAGGATGCTCTTTATAGCACTGTTGGTAAGATCAAAATGTTTATGGCAATGTAAATGATCAGCAATTTGGTTGTATAAATTATAGCACACTTGAAAATTGAATCTTAATCTAACAATTAAGGCATATGAATTGGGTGTAAAAATAAATTTAAGCTATACTACTATACCTTAGCTATGTTTTAAAAATATTATAAAATGCTATATGAATCATAACTTAAATTTTGCAATAAAGATGTGTACAAGAAAGTACACAAGCATTAACATATCTACTGTTACCAAATGCTAACAGTAATTATATCATGGAATTTTTTTTGTTTCTTTGTTTGATACAGAGTCTAACTTTATTGTCCCCCAAGTACAGAACTATCCCATCATAGCTCACAGCAACCTCAGACTCTTAGGCTCAAGTAATTCTCTTGCCTCAGCCTCCCAAGTAGCTTGGACTATAGGTGCCCACCACAACGCCTGGCAATTTTTCGAGACGGGGTCTCGCTCTTGCTCAGGCTGGTCTTGAACTTTTTTATGAGCTCAGGTGATCCTCCTGTCTCAGCCTCCGAGAGTGCTAGGATTACAGACTGGAGCCACGGTGTCTGCCCTGTATCATGGAATTTTAATAGTTAAGATTTTCTATTCTTTCAACATTGGATGTGAATTATCTGAAAATTATTACAAACAACAGAAAATATAAAACAAAGCAATTAGAGAGTTTGGTGACATAGGAATTATTTAAAATGTAAGTGAAAGGCAGGCAATGTATCAACATGCATGTATGGACTCAGTTAAGTAAAAATAACCGAATTTGCATTGTGATAGGCTTGTACAATGAATGTTATCAGTAGTTAAGTTTGGGGTTGAGGCTTTTGGACAATTTTTCTAATAAGAAAAAGCTACATATTTTTTTTAAAAATAGTCAAATTATTAAGCATTACATTGCTTGTCAAAGTATGTGATTTCTATAGAGTTTCTGCTAAAATAATAATAAAAATAGTAGATGCTCCCTCAAGTTCTTAACATCTGCTCCCATATTAGACCACAAGGGCTGGAGAAAAAGCTGATTATAGCTGTAAAATTATCAAAATGCCAACAGAAAAAAACATCTAGGTAACTGGCATTCTGTAGTCTTGAATTTGCTAAAGGAAATAACACCAAAAACACTTGGATTAAAGCCTTGCCTTGGAATTTCATCAAGTCTTGTGAATCAACATAAGCTGAGAAACAAGTCTGGGGCCAGATGCCCCCAGGCGGGACCTCTGCATGTCAGCACATGTGCAGGTAGAGCTGCCCCCTTCAACTGTCACACATACAACAAATAAGTGTGGGGCAGGACTGAACAGGATGCTGGGACTCCAAACTCGCTTTCCAATATTAGTGTTTAACCAAGAACCTAGACATAGATCCCAGGAGGCAATAGAAGATGATGTCTATCTGTTTAGGACATTAACTATAGAGCCGTTTACATTTGAGAACTGTGTTTCAAGTCTATATTGCCATGGGTGTTTGTCAAGAGCTACTCACCGTGGTCATATGCACTGGGAATTAGGATGGGTTATCTGTAGAAAAGCATTACCCTGTGTACCACACTAACGTGCTTTTTTTTTTTTTTAATGGAGACCTTCCCAGATCACCCTTGTTTGATGAAACTTTGTTCATATGTGCTCTCGATTTTAATTTACACATATCTTCCCAACACAAGAATCTAAGCCCTATAAGAACAAACATGATCGGTTTTGCCAACCATTCTAACCATTGTCTAGTACAGTTTCTGCCACACCATAGATACTCAACAAATTTTTTTTGATGGAGAAAATAGGTGTCCAGTTAATATCACCTGCCCAGATTTGATTTTATCCCAGTAGTTATAGAAATATAACCTATGATTAGTTCATCTTAAATCACAAGCTAACCTACTTGGTCAAAAGCGTTGGGCCTGTTACCAAGAAAAGGTGAAAGGAACTTGATATTCACAATATACTACTATTTCCCCCCTGCTTTCTAATTTGTTAGAGTTAGGACAACTCTCTTAGCATCATAAAAGGCTAATATAACAGAAAAAAGTAAAAGTGAAATTTGACTCATTAATATTTATTGGCTAGAAATTACTGGAGCTTTCTTCAAGTTTGGAGAAAATTATTAGAGATTCTTCTGGGAGAGTAATAGGCACAGGAGGATTTGTTAGTTCTTACTATTCAGCTGAATATCCCAAACTATACTGTCTAAGGGAACCAAACATGGGGGTCTCAAAGTTGACTAAAACCAGGCAGAAGTCAGAACTATAGGCAGGAGGGCAGTTATTTCCTATATTGTTAGAAGAACAAAATTTAGTTTAAATCAAAGCTGCAGTGTCCCAAGGACTATTAATTAGACAAAGACAGGACCACACTGCTAAGAAAATACTGAGGAAATAGATGAATTATTTAATAAAGTCCACAACTACAGGCTTTTGCATTTCAGGTTGGCTATAAAAAGAAGGAAACACACACACATGTTCAAGTTTCTAAATAAATTTGTGGTGGTTATTTTGTTTGCCAACTTGACTGGGCCGTGGGGTACCCTTACGTTTTGTTAGACATTGTTCTAGGTGTGTCTCAGAGGGTGTTTCTGAAAGACATTAACATTTGAATTGTGTGGCTGAAGGCCTGAGTAGAACAACAAGGCTCATAGGAGAGAATTTTCTCCTTCCCTCTGATGCTCTTTAATCTGGACAGAGTCTTCTCTTCCCTTCACACTGATCTGAACTTACACTGGGAGCTCTGTGGGCTCTCAGGCCCTCAGACTCCAGATCCTGGGATTGCTTAGCTTTCATGATTACATGAGCCATTTCCTTATAGCAAATTTTCTATTTGTGCTCCTTCTCAGGAGAATCCTAACAAATAATAATTAAAAAATAGTTACAAAGTCATATGTTGAAGGCAAGGTCACAAAAGATGCCCTAGTGGCTCATGAGCAAGGCAGGATTCTGCTATGGCTAAGAAAAAAATTAAATTCTGACCACACGTCTTTTATATTCAGAGCAAGGTAGATTCATCGTTAAGCTAAAGAACCCTAAGTGTCAGCATCTGCCCCCATCACTTCATGGATGCTTTCCCGTCACCTTAGAATGAATGGCCCCAGAGATGTGCACACACACTCACATTTTTGTGGCAATAAATTAAAACAGCAGTGTAGATATTATTAGTAGATTATACCACTTAGAGCATGCATGAATTAACTGTTATTTAAAAAAAAAAGAATCTAATAAATGTCCAGTTAAGGGCAATTGTATTGCATTTTATGGTGGAAATATGCATTAAACATATTTGCAATTAAGTAAATTTATAACAGACAATAGCTAAGTGCTGGTTTAAGATGAATAATTATTTATTTTTAAATAGCAATGGACATTAGGGATGAGTGAGACTGCTTCTGGCAGAACTATCTCAGAAACAAGAAGGGGAAGTCTTACTGGTTGCATGAATTCAGTGTACTTAGCTATTGAGAGCTAGCAGAGGAGAGGGGATAAGTGAGGAAAAGTGTGGAATTCCAGAAGCTTGTCCGGCTGGTAGAAGAATTCAAGTTTCTTACTTTCTAGGCTGACCTGCGTAGACGGGATCTGGGTGAGGATAGGGTGGGGATAGGATGATGGAACAGGGAGGAACATAGAAGAGGAATGAAGAGAGAGACGGAGATATTGTCCTTTTCCTGAGAGATACGATTGCAGGAATTTACCTTTTGAGAAAGTATAAATGGGGAAGAAAAACAGCACAAAAAACACACTGGGGTGGCACATGAGGCTCAATGGGGGGGCGCCGGCCCCATATACCAAGGGTGGTGGGTTCAAGCCTGGCCCCGGCCAAACTGCAACAAAAAATAGCCGGGTGTTGTGGCAGACGCCTCTGTTCCCAGCTACTTGGGAGGCTGAGGCAAGAGAATCGCCTAAGCCCAGGAGTTGGAGGTTGCTGTGAGCTGTGACGGCACAGCACTCTACTGAGGGCGATAAAGCAAGACTCGGTCTCTACCAAAAAAAAATGTGCATTGGAAAGTGAATTTGAGCTAGGACTTAGATTTATGTGGAAAACATTAAATATGAAATTCCAGGGACATGGACAGACAAAAAGACCATAAAAGTACACTTCTATAATTTAAGTAAGAATTTTAGAGAATGTATTAGAAGGCAACTGACATCATTTGTTGAGATTTTGAAAGATATACTAAGGTGTTAGCAAACTACAGAGCTTAGTTTTCACAAAATTTCACATTAATATTTTATAAGCTTTAAGTTTAGCTGTGTAAGAAGCTGTTTTTTAGTTACATTTTCAATGTATGATTTTCAAGTGTGAATTTCCTGAATGGTTTTTCTCATCCTGTGCCCATTTGCACTAACAGTTTTCCAAATCTCATGGCCTCTATTTAGAATTGTTCTTAGAGACATCTTATGTCTGACTGCTCAGCTTCCTATGAATAAGAGGGTCCCAGGGGTCTCCAACCTATTTTATTCTCTGCACTACATTGGAAGATTAAGAGTTGTCTTAGGCCACAAACTAAAAGCAAAAACACCAACAGAAAGGTCCATGCATACTTATCACAATATTCAATGCTACAGATAAGTAAAACAGTCCTCAAATAATCTGCATGTGGCCTGTGGGCCCAACCTGCTAAACAGGCAGGTGGAGGAATTTGTATTTTTTTATTTTGAAGTTAGACAAGATCAAGATTTTCTGAGAATGATACTTTTTTTAATTGAATGCCTAATTTAATGTCATGCTGTCTTCATACATGTGAGAATGTTGATTAGAGTTTCACAGAGCTTGATTCTCAGATCACTGATATCAAAGTTTTGTTCATATCCAGGTTCTTTTGACCTACTTTAAGAGCACAGGCTGGACTTTCTTGAAGTGGAATTCAGATCTACATTTTATTTACAAACAGTTACAATCCATTGAATGAGATCAAATGCTATATGGAATTTGTTACTATCTAGCAGAAGACGAGCTTATCAATGCCACACTAAATATAAGGGTAAAAAGAAAAAAAATTTAAATAAAATATTTGTAACCCCATATTAATCTGAAATTAGAAAAATAAATAAAAATAATCCAAGAAATCATTCTCAGTCCCACCACAGAGAGATCCACGTTATTACAATGTAGACACATATTCAAGACTGTTGTACACAAATATTTTGTAACCTGTTTTTCTCACTAGCATTTACCACAAACATCATTCAAAAGCAACACATATGTGCTTGTTCATTATTGTGAACAATTGTGACATATTATTCTACTTTATAAATTACTATAAAATGGAAAATGAAAAATGGCAATAATATTAAACATTGAGGAAAGCCCTAATTAAATAATGTAATTTAACTTTATTAATTTTTTTAATTTTTAATTTTTATTCAATCAATAAACTGAAGATGAATTAAGATCAAGTTTGAGTACTCTAAAAGGTCATTAATTTAACTTTTAACCAATTTGTCAAAAAGAAATGAAACTTCTGACAAAAAGGAAAAAAAGACACTAAGAAAATGTTCCAAAATATGATGATAAAAATTGACAATGGTCATGTCTCATGAATCTATACAACAGGATGGTCTTCAATGAAATATAAATTATAATTCCCAGGGCCATGGGACATTTAGTAGTATTTTAAATTAAATTTGTAATATCCTTGACTTTATGAATTCATAATTTGATATTTTGTATTGGTTCAAATAAATACCTCAACCCCTTTTAGGAGAAAAATCTGAACGTAATCTTATTTGAAATCCAATAATGCTAATATCCTCTATAAATCATTGTCACAGTTAATCATAAACTACCACATATAAAGCAAATTATAATTAGCTAGATAGATGATACGAATCATCACTGGTTTAGGTGTTTTTAGAAATATAGAGACAGTATCTTGCATTGCTTGTCTTCAAAAGTTAGTACAGTCTCATAATATATTAAATTAAAAAGAGATGATCAAATATCATTACAATACCCTAACTTCATTACGTTTGCTTGAATTAAACAAAATGACTTTGAGTCTAGAGGTGAACAAAGCACAGCCGAAGAGGATATATGTTTTAATTTAAGTGCAATTTATGCATTTCAGCACAAGCCCCCTTTGTGAAAGTAATTATAGGAAATAAACTTTAGGATATGTTGCTTCAGAACTGCTGTGTTTAGTTGATAGTCTATAAATTCTCTGTTGGAGAATTATTATGGTCTACAGTGGATTCTAGTTAATTGGCACATTGCAGTGGAAATTGAAATATGCCAATTAGAGAATGATTGTCTCATTTAAATACATAATTGCTCTTATGAACTATCGGATACATTTGAAATTAGGATGAATTTTTGAAATGCAAAACGTTGACCAAATTGTATATGTACATAATTAAGACAAATTAGAAATGCAGATGTTGGGCAGAATAAAAAGCATCACCATCAAGCATAGTCCCATTCTTTTGGTCAGCAGTTTAATGAGTATTATAATCTATCTGGCCCATACCAACTCAAAGTATACCTAATAACACAATCTAAAAATGAATTTGAAATCTGTATTATTAATACTACTCTACTCCAATATTATTTTAGAAGTTCATCAAGGCCAAAACTGTACAAAGTTGCTGCTTTTTCATACTTAAGTGTTCTAAATTAAGGCATTAATGTAGAATGAATGAAAAGTTTCATGGCGAAGACAAAGATTTTTAAAACTGCAAAAGAATTTTTACATGTTAAGTACAAGTTAATAGGATGTTTCTGCTATATGTATTAAGATAATTAATATAGGGAAGTCTATTTCATGCAAAAATCTATTTGATAAAAAAAAAATCTCCGTAACCTAGAGGACAAAGGAAAAATCTCCATAACCTAGAGGACAAAGGAATTTGTTGAAATATGAGGTATGGGGAGCACTCCCTGTTAGCTCTGATAATGATTTACCTCAGGCATCGCCCTTCACTCACCCCACAACATAAAATTTGCATTTCTAACAATTTATATAGTCCTAGAATAGCTGCAGTATTATAATCGTGAAAAGGCAGCACCCTGTTATTTTTCAATACAGACCATTTCTAAACAATAATAAATTTTATTTTTGTGTAATTCCGTGCAACTATAATGGGTATGTGTATTTATCTTGTGTAATTATAGCCAAATTATCTAATTAAAACAGCCTAAACAAGTAATAAACTTTTAAAATGTTTACATCTAGTAAACAAAAAATAAACAAATAGCCATTAATACAACTGAATAGAACAGCCATTGTGCAGTATTTTCCTTTACATCATTAATATTCACATTTTAATTATAGTAGGATACCAAAAAATCTATATAATCTATACAATCTAACAAAATCCTATTGTACCCTATTGTATGGTACCAAAAATCTATAAATCTATATAATCTCACATAGCCTCAAACAGTTTTTTACATATTATTTTACTTTTTATTAAACACTGGTGAGTACCATAGTAGCTTATTTATTCAGAAAACAAACTTAAAGTGTAGAAATACTTCATCAAATTATATGAAAAAGTCAAGAATTTTGATACATATTTTATGTCAGAAATCTTTTTTTTGTTTTTGTTTTTTGGCCTGGGCTGGGTTTGAACCCATCATCTCTCGCATTTGGGGCCAGTACTGCACTCCTTTGAGCCACAGGCACTGCCCTGTCAGAAAAATTTTTAAAGTCAATTTATGGATCTGGCTCACACACCTGTAATATTGGTACCCTGGGAGGCTGAGGTGGGTGGATGGCTTGAGCTACTGGAGACCACCAGCCTGAGCAAGAGCGAGACCCTGTCTTTAGTAAAAAATAGAGAAATTAGTCAGGTGTGCTGGGAGACGCCTGTAGTCCCAGCTATTCAGGAGGCTGAGGTAAGAGGATCTCTTGAGCAAAAGAGTTTGAGGTTGCAGTAGAGTATGATGAAGCCACTGCACTCTCTCCAGGGAGACAAAGTGAGACTTTGTCTCAAGAAAAAAAAATCAATTTACAATCTCATAAAAAGTGACTGAATATTCTTGTTTACTAAACCTTGACAATTGCTATAGGAGGCAAATAATAAAACGACTCACACAATCCTGCCCCCTGGTGCACAACTCTTGTATAGCTCCTACACCTAAGTGCTAAAGGAGCCTAGGGATAAAATGGAATAGTGCCTCCCTTGATCAGATTGCATTTAAAAGGCGAATGGTGATGCAATAGTCACGTCTATGATTACATTGCATTACACAGAGATGATTATCTCACAGCTGACTGGAGGAAAAGAAGAAATCAAAGTGAGTAGTCCCTCCCACCACCGAAGCCCATAAACTCATAAACTGCTAACGAGAGAGAAGCACATGGCCAAGGAGATGAGGACTGATCTGGAAGACAAAAGTGATCCCCAGCTGTAGTTAAAACAAGCTAAAATAAAAGAAGGGCCTCTATCCTTCATCTACAAGAAACCACATTCTTCTAATGACTACATGAAAAATGAAGGTTTTCTAGTCCCTTGATTTCAAGCTTTATGAAACCTCAAATATGAACCCACTAACCTGGGACCGGAGTCCTGAATTACAGACACTTCAAAATAATATATTGTGTAGTTCATTGTATTTGTGATAATGTTGTATGCAATAATAGAAAACAATTATTATATATTGTCATTTTGTCCTCTTTTAAAAAAATTTCTGATTAATGTTTTATCATTTTTTTATTACTGTCAAATAGATAAACAGCATCATTATCCTTCACTTTTTACTTCTTATTATTCTTATGATCTCTATATTTCATATGTTGGGACAAAAGAATATTTCTGTAGTTTACTCTTGGCTTTTATCATTTACTGATTTTTCTTTTGGATTATTTCAGAATGGGTTTGTGTTTCTCACTTTAAGTGTTAATAGTAAATTCCCACCTTTTAATATATCCCTTTTCAACTTATTCACATGCAGAATTTCATATACCGATTTTGGTTTTGATTTTATGGTTTCACATTCTGGTTTTGTTGTTTGTTTTAATTCTTAGTTTTTGTTTTAATTCCTTTTTTTTTTTGTTTTAATTCTTAGTAAACCCCCTTCATTTGAAGCTATATTTGCACTCTGTGTTTCCTCACTTGGTAAAGGGTATTGTCAGATACCTAGGTGCTCACGCAAGAAATCACATAGTAAGTTCTGATACATCAGAGTCCCTCAGCCTCAGACCCCAATCATCAATGTCTGGAAATATTATCTAATGAATATATGCTAAAACCATCTGTTCTCAGGAACTGCTATACTGGGCTGTTGTGTAAACAAGAGGTCAACATTTGATATATCAAGTATAGAAATCTGAAGCTTTTGATACACTAGTTTTATACTATAAGCAATGCAGATCTGGGTTCCTCAAAGTAGGATTCTACAATAGTAAAAAAAAAAAAAACTAATTCAACGACAAGGGCCTAATGGGCACCTGAAAGTTTGCCCAAAAATAAAAAGTAATTTATGAAGCTTGGATTTTAAAGAAATATTATACCTTGAGAAATATTTTGATAAATATACAACAAAACAAAATATTGGTTGCTTATATATAGTAACTTTAAAGGCAAAAAGTATGCCAATGGAGTGTGTGCTATTTTTTTTTAATAATGTGTTGGTAGAAAGAGATTAGTTCCAGAAAGAATTATAGAAATTCTTTAGAAATAGAAATAGAAGAACAATAGTACATAAATATGGAGGCTTATATATTTGAAAAAGTTTATGATTTTAAATTCCAAATAATAAAAATATAATTAAAAACTTTTGGGAACAAAAGCTCACTTCACTGGCAAAAATCAAATTAAACTTACACTTAATTATATCTAACTATGATTTCGGTGTGTTAATTAATATGATATTAACTGAAGACAAATGGATCAGAGATGGCCTTATACAGATTCTCTGATCTCAAGGAAGTGGAGTACAACTTTCCATTTCCATTCCTTAAGTGTGAGATGCTCACAGTAAGTACTTTCCAAAGGTAGAGAATGAAAGAGAGGTGAGGGAAGAGTAACTTTACAGTAAATAAAAACCTGACAAACACTACATCAGTCATGAGGGTGTATACTACAAGCTCCTTGATCAGAACTCCTCAAAACTACCAAGGTCATCAAAAGCAAAGGAAGTCTGAGAAATGATCGTCACCCAGGCAAGACTAACGCAACATGACAAATAAATGTAATGTAATATTGGATGGGATCATGGAAAGGAAAAGGAAAGGGTAAAACCAAGGTAATGTGAGTGAAGTGTGGACTTTAATAATAATGTTTCAAGAGGGCCCACTAACTGCAACAACTGCACCATATCAGTGTAAGATGTTAATAATATAGGAAGCTGAGAAGTATACAGTAATCTCTGTACCATATTTACATTTTTCCTTTGTATATGAAAATAGTATAAAAAATAACATTTTTTTAAAGGAGCATCACAAGGAATCCTCAGGGTTATGAAACTGTTCTGTATTTTATTGTGGATATGATTAGATTAATTTATGCATTTATAAAACCTTATGACACTAAATACAAGCACCCTCCAAGAAACCCATACGTAGCTGCATATCAGTTGAGGTAAAACAAAGTCAAAAATCAGCATACGATTGGTGACTTTAATCAATATCAGTACATTGGCAGTAATATTGTCCTTGAATTACGCAAAATGTTAACACTGGTGGAAGTCGGGTGAAAGGTATATGCAGTAAGTCCACACTATTTTTGACAACTTTACTTAAATTTACAAGAATCTCAAAACAACCAAAAAATAAATAAATTACGTGGAATCACAGAACTCATGAAATAGCCAGAATAATTTTGAAAAAGAAAAAAGTCATGGGAGTTGTGCTATTTGATGTCATCACTTATTTTAAGTGAAGACACTTGTATATTTGTGTCTGTATATAGATATGTACAAATATCTGTGTGTGTGTGTGTATATATATACATAAATCAGAATAAAGTGTCCAAAAATAGACCCACATTTCATGGTGATTTGATTTTGGATAAAGTTGTTGAATTATCTAAGTGGTTCTATAGGAGATGTGGTCTTTTCAAGTAAAGGTTGAAAAGATTTGATAATCCTTATGTTAAGAAATGAAAAGAGAATGAGAGAGAGAGATAATGGAAGGAAAGAAAATACATCAACCATTACCTAATACCATACAAAACTTAACTTAGAATACATCATTGACCTAAAAGTAAGACTTAAAATAATAGAAATTATATAACAAGAATAGTTAAAATTTAAATTTGGATTTACTTCTTAAGACACCGCACAAAAAGTAAAGAGTAAATTGATAAACTCAAATTCATCAAAATATCAAAGATTTTGCTCTTTAATAAAAACTATTCAGAAAATAAAAAAAAACAAGTCATGGATCAGGAGAAGATACTTAGAAAATATGTTTCTAAATAAAGGACAGCTATCCAGGATTTAATCATAAAAGAACAAATAACCTAATAATAAAACATGCAAAAGATATAAACAGATGCTTCGCCAATTAAGATACACACTACAAACACATGAGGATGATAATCTCTTTCACTAACCTTGAGTCACTAAGGAATAAACCTCATTAGTCACTATTAAAATACAAATTAAAGCCCCAATGAGACACCACTGCAACCTATTCCAATGACGAAAGTCGTTAATCCTGCCAGTGTAGATGGGCCACCAGAAGACTCACACGTTGTCACTCAGAATGCAAAATGAACAACCACTCCAGAAATCTATTTTGAAGTATCTTGTATAAAGAACAGTTAAAAATCCTAGCAATATCACTCCTGGGTATTTACCTGAGAGAACTGAAAGCATATGTCCGTTCATGATTTTTCATTAAAGGTTTATTCATAATTACAAGAAACTACACATATGTCTGTAAACTGATAAGCCATGTTTTATCATTACAGTAGATTACTCCTCACAAATAAAAAGGAATAAACTGATAAGTGCAACATCAGAGACAAATCTCAAAAGCAGTACAAAAGGTTAAAGTAATTAGACACAAAACAATAAATACTGTACTGTTCCCATTTTTTAATTTCTTGGAAAATATCAATTATATAGACAAAAATCATGTCAAAGGTTGTTGTGGTGTCTGTGAGGAGAGTGGGTTTACTACAAAGAAGCAAGTGAAAAAGGCCACCCTGGTTTAGCAATAGGTCATTGAAAGATATCATTCTGAGTATGTTTTAAAGTTTCTAAGTCCCTAAGAAATATTAATTTATTTATTGTATTTTTCCCTTTCAAAATACTGATATCTATTGACATGAAATTCTTTTTGCAGATATGGTATTAATAGGAGAATAAGAGAGACTGCCACAATTTTCCGTTATAAACTGCCCATCACTGCACTGACATCGCAAACCTTGTGGGTTTCTTTCTTTTTCTATTTCCTTTTTTTAAATTTTAATATCTGCTGAATCATTAATCTGAGGAGTCCATATCTAAAGAATGGAGTCTTTTACAAATATAAACATGTTAAAAATATTTTTCACTTATCCCTGAGTTTTCCTTAGAGGTGATTTCCACCAAGATGTCCATGTGCATTCATTCCCATGAGCTAACTAAATTGTACTTTCTGAGAAGTTCACTAATACATCTCTTGAACAAAGGCCTTCCAAGTTATCCGAGCCAATAGTTTCCCATTATTATATAGGCTACAATGAATTATGTTCTCAGTTACTTACCACTGAAAGAGTCCTAACTGATGAATCAATGCATTGGAAAAGATTCTCCACAAAAACAGAATCGATAGATAGATAGATAGGTAGGTAGGTAGATAGATTGATTGATTTATCATAGGGATTGGCTTGCATGTTATGGAGGCTGCAAAGTTCAACAATATGAGGTCTGAGATCCAGCAGGCCTAGGAGAGCCAGTCTGGGCAATATACAGTGAGTAGTAAGACCTCACCTGAAGGAAAAAAAAGGAGGAAGGAAGGAAGGAAGGGAGGGAGGGAGGAAGGCAGGAAGGCAAGCCGGGAAGGAAGTGCTAATAGGAGACAATAGTGTTGGTTTCAGCCTGAGTCCAAAGACCAGAGGACTTGGAGTTCTGATGTGTGAGGCCAGGAAGGGAGCTTTTGTCTCTCAAGGAGCGGAATCTTCAAAGCTAAGGGATTAACTCTTAGTGTGGATTTGGATAGTAATTGCTAGAATTGGGTTCCCTCCTATTTCATATTTTATATGGTTATTTTGGAACTGTCCTGGTGATTTCAAAGGCAGAGAAATTTTAAAACCACTACACAGATAGGAGCAATATTTGTAATTAGCCAAAGTTTGTGTAAGGTGACCTTGACAGCTGATACTCCTCTGTGGCTATTAACTCCCTTAGTGAGACATTAACCCCTCTGCCCACTCTGCCAGCCCTTGCACTATCAACCCTGTCTCTTAACAAATTCAAGAGCTAATCTGTTTACCAAATACTATCTCAGATGCACCCAAAAGCAAGGTTTCACCAATTGTCTGGGCTCCCTTAGCCCAGGCAAATTGACACACAAAATATCACAACTGATCAGAAATGTTACGTCATTAATGAGAATATTTTCTGGTTGTATAAATAAAGGTTTATTAAGGCAATTCTAAGTAAAAGGTGTTGTTTTTCAAAACATAATTCATAATGCATTTGTAACCATAAAATATGGTGCTGATTTCCATACCAAGTACTGTTTAGAATTGAAAACCAGCTCTTTAGAATGAATAATTATGCTCAAAGTGGCAGTTTTCCCCATTAATCTAACCAGTTGGATGTTAGGATGAAGCAAGAAGAAAAGTGCCACAGGTTACAGGTTTGAAATTGTATCATTAAAAAAGATTTCCAAAGTATAAAAAGCTCTAAAATTTCTGGGTTTTTTTGCCATTGGCAAATTATATAAAGATTCTACTTTTTTCTTCTTATGAACTGTCTTCCAATCTCTGAGGTTATTTTAAATTTAGTAAAAATATTTGGAAATATTTTTGTCACATGTGCAAAATAGATGAAGCATTGCTTCAGTACTCCTGTATGCCCTTAAATTATATTCAGTTCTTAAATGAAGTGGTATGTGGAAGGATTGATGCCTTCGTTTTAGTTCCAGGAGTAGAAACTAATTTGTTACAGTTCAAGTATGAGATAGAAGGTTAAAAAAGAAATAGGCAATAAGGGCAAAATATCACATCAATGAGATTTGTAGAGTTAAGATTTACCAATATTACTAAAGAGAATTTATTTAAGACAGTGAGGAACAAATGTAACAAGCCTTATAGTCTATTTTTCTCTTTGACTCTTAAAAAATTTTAAATTGATTTTATTGTAAAGAATAGCACATCATTCTTTGACTTTGTCACTACACATCTCACCAAGCAGATCTATCTGTAAGTTAAATTTTGAACCGTATTTTAAGACAAACAGACCATTTGATCAGTAATTGGTACTTTCAATTTCTAATCTATTTGCACAAAGGTAAAAAACATGGACCCCTCTTTTTTCTCAGTTCTCAATGTTCAATATCCACTTCCTGTTGGCCCTGTGCAAAACTCATTTAGAAGAAAATTATGTCTCTCTGCTTCTACCCTGACCAGCCTGTAACCATGCGCTAACAATTGGACTTCAAGCTGGTATTCTTGCTTCTATATTCGCTGCTCAGAGGCCATTTGACAGAGTAATAGTTTTGAAATATAAGGAAGGTCATACAGTTTTGTTTTTGTGTTCTACTCAATGACCTTCTATCTCAAAGCCAAAGGCTCTGTGGTGTCTAAAATGTCCTATGGGTCTACATCCTTATCATGTCTTATCTTCATTAAGATGAAAGGAGCCATAGATTCCAGAGGTGAGGACAATCCCAGGGTGAAACTCACACAGCTTTTATCATTCCTTTCTCTGCCATTTTCTTAGGCCAGACAATTAAGTTTGCAAACCCATTCAACAAAAAGTGCTACATACCTCATTGCTGAATATCAGAATGGTCACCTTCAAAGTATTCTTTTGGGGAAGTTATGCACGGATACCAGCTCCTAGTCCACCCTTCAAAGCAATTTTGTAACTCTTTTTCTGGAATGTTCATGAGAGCTGTCATTATACGAGGCCTGACAATTAAGTTTGTGACTCATCCTACAAAAAGTGCTTTGAAGGGTGAACTAGGCTGGTTCAGCATGTAGCTTCCCAAAGGGAGGATTTTGAAGGTGACCATAGTGATATTCAGCAAAGAGGTATGTAGCACTTTTTCTAGGATGGTTCGTGAACTTAGTTGTCTGACCTTGTTTTTTTTATTGTTTTTTTTTTTTCAATTAAATTGTAGACATGAGAGTCTTGCTATACTACTGCCCAATCTTCTATCAAATTTCTGAACTCCAGCAATCTTCCTACCCTGGTCTCTCAAAGTACTAGGTTATACCTATAAGGTACCACACTTGGCCTCCTTTTGCTGTTTCTGAAATGACGCTTGTGTTTTAAACTCGGAACTTTTCTATCTAGCTTGATTGCTTTTTCTAATTGTGCTGAACATTCCTGTACAAGAGTCTTCTTGACAAAATGGCTTTCTTTCCCCAGGAGAGAATGGGTAAAATTATGTCTACCAGGTCCAGATACACGCACAGTTTACTCCCTGATCACATCCAAGTCACTACTTTGATGTCACCTTCTCTACAAAGACTAATAATCTATTTGAAATTTAGCCCTCTACCTGCTAACACACTACCAATCCCATTCCTTTATTTTTTTTAAATTTCACAACATTTTGGGACTATGTTTTGACTACATGAATTGCTTTTGCACAATTTAAGTCAAAGATGTAAATGTTCCCATCACCCAGGTTCTGTACATAGCTCCTGTTAGACATGATTTTACTCATTCCCTCCTGGGGAAAGAAAACCATTTTATCAAGAAGACACTTGTATTTGAATGTATTTGAATCAAAAATATGTGAAATCAACCCAATTCCTTTCTAACTTATTAGCTTGCCATGATACTTATTACCTATAAATACTACCTTTTACTTAGTTACTTACTAACATTCCTCTGTCCTAGAATGCCTTCTTCATGATGGGAGTATTTTCTTGTGTGTTTTGTTTAGTATAAGAGTGCTTGCCATAATATGGATATTTACTTGGCATTTTTGAAGTGTTAATGAGTGTATATATAACAAATTTGATTCCCACTTTTTTATTAAAAATTCATTATAAGACAAAACAATTTAACATATAATAAGTGGTCCTTAGACTTTAACTTTTGCTTATTACCTATAGTGTTTAATTAAGGCCACATACATAAGGTAAACTAGAGTTCAAGGAATCTTAGCAATAACTATGCTTTTAAAAGCCATGTAAAAGAAGAAAAAGTTAAAAGAAAAAAGTCAAAGCCAAGTAATTATTCTAGTCAATTAATTGGTATATATCAAATGCATGAATTATCTGCTAATGACATGCTCTTCATTATGCTCATCATTAGAATTTTCTTTAATCCTAAAAGGCACTAATCCAATATTCTCTCCTCTCCGCATTCTTTTACACAATCTCCCCATGTCATGCCTAGAAGGTCACCAAGTTAATTGGCTGTTGAGTACTTAAAGTAGTTAATTCCATCTTATAAGTTATCTGATTTTCAATTTTAAAGTTCTTTGGTCAAGGTTACTAGAATAGCATAACTTCAATCAAGAACATGTTTCTGGGCATAGTGATGCTTCACCAGCCTGTAGCTCAGTGGAACTATCAATATTGAGGTAATTGCAGGGTAATCCAGCTGCATGTACCCAACTGGAGAACACATTGTACACATTTCCTTGTGATTTTTACAGTAGGCTTATAACATGTTCCAGAGTATTGTATTTAGGGAGTAAGAAATATAAGAATGGCGAATAAGTATGTAACCATAACAAGTTCACTTTTAATGCTTAATTTATATTAGTAAATATTCATGTTTAGTGAGGAATTTCTGATTTGTTATGAAAGGAGCATCTCCATCTTTTTCTTTCTAAATACAATTTATTCACAACATGTTAACTTATTTATTTAATTCTCATAGAAACATGCAAACATGTTTTATTGTATCCTGGAGGACTCCAAGATTAGTAACTTGTTCATGATTCTGAGTGTCACAGCAGTTCCTGTTACGAAATGGGAATAGAATCTTTCTGACTCAGGTACACTTATTTTTTCTTCTACAAATCTTCTTGCAAAAATTAAGCAGGGAGTTTGGTCATGATCTTCTTGAAAAATCAAACAGAGAGTCAGAAAACAGTGAGTCATAAAGGGTGTATGAAAAGAATAAATGAAGAAGTTAGCAAACCAAGAATGCGTCGAGGCCCAATCCATAAACACAGCTTCTACTTAAAATCAATTAATTATTGCATTGCAGTATTGTGAACTCAGTATTGAAGAATACTCCAGTTAAAGCCAGATCATAGATTTGTAATTATACATCATTTATAATGTCATAACATATTTCTGACATGAGCACACTGGTCAAGAACTTCAGAGTTTAAATGTTGCAATATATTCTGCCCAATAATTTAATTGAGTGATTTAATATTTTTCTAGCTGCAAGGATCATTATCATAACTCATTAAATTTTGTCCTCTTAAGATCCTGCAGATGAGTGCTTTCCAAACTGAACCCCAGTGAATTCTAGGATTCATAGAAATAGTTAAAAAGTTTTTTCTGTAGGGAATGAGAGGAATGAAGAGTACTCAGGATTGTTGCCTTCCCAGTGTTAATTCAACCAATGTAGTTTTTCTTTTATTTTGGAGGGTGGAGATTGACTCAAAATATTTTGATGAAAAAAATTTTGAAAGGTACTATTCAAACATGCAATTGCCATAAGTATAAAATTGCCAAAATACTCTTAATTAAAAATAAAATAAAAATGAACAAAGGTATTGGTGACTTTCATTGTTTTGTTTTTTACCGTGAAAATTGTTATACGACCCCAGTGAGTTGAATGAAAAACCTAGAGCTATCTCTTTAGCTGATTTTCCTACAACACAGTCTAATGGGATCACATGTACAGATTGCTTGATTCTGCTTTACCCAGTTGATGTACCTTTTATGAGGCAAACATGGACATTTCCCAGGAAATAACAACCTGTTGCTATATGTGTGACTGCTGTTCAAAGTGAAGTACATGTAGCAAGTATTAATACTATTATCCTAATTCTGATATGCTTTCCATAAACAATTTCCATAAGAGCTCCATCTTATCATGCCTTATACTTTAGATCCAGGGATGTTCTGTCTCCTATGTAATGCTATGAAGACCTTGTCCCTTGTCTATTCTCCATGGCTGAAAAGTGAATTTTTTTCTCTTTGCTAGAAATATTGTAGTTTGTCATTTTTCCTCAATTATGCATTTAAAAGTTACCAATAATTAATTTTTAATTTCCTAATTCCCCAAGAAAATAATAAATCACTTCAATTTAAATCTAAATAAACATTGAAGAAGCCCATTCTGTAATTAAGCTATTCTGCAATTTGTAGTTAATGGTTTAGCCAGATGTCACAGTAGTCTAAAGAGTCAGGGTACTACCTTAATTGAAAGAGGTGTGAAGGGAAATTCAACATAACATTTTGGCCAGAAAATAACAAAATAAAGGTATCTTTTAAACATGATAACAACAGCAACAAGAACGTTTGCGAGAATGGAGAAGAAATCAAAAACCCTTCCCTTTCCCTTCTATGAAGTCATTGAAATCAGTTTAAACATCAGAGCCATTACTATAAAAAAAAAAAAAAACATGTTGTACCCCACATATACATAAATATATTCATGATCTATGTGTATATGACTTAATAAAAAAAAAAACACCAACGGCTTCTAGTTATGGAGAAGCTAATTGAATCCTATTTTGCAAAAGTCTAGTCCTCCCACACACACACCCCCAAAAAACAAAACAAACAAAAAACAAAAAAAAAAAAACTCACAACAGATAAAAACAACAAAGACCAGCCATTCTGGGTATACATTTCATCTTTGTTGAGATACAGGTAAGCGGTGTGTCTCATGACTTGTTCCTAATTTCTATAATACTGGAACCTAGAAACTGAAAATCATATAAGCAAAGGAGAAATTCCAGACTTACAAGGTGAATATCTTTTCCCACTGTTTGTGCTCTCTTCCTAGGAGTAAGCACCAAAGAAGACCTTTGAAGAGATCTTTTTCCATTCGAGTGTAAAAGAATGTCCAAAAACATCAAGGCATCATCACACTTAAAAACTTGTAGTTTTTAACCACAAATGACAAAAGATATCATCTATGTGTATATAAAATAAAACTATATGCACACCAGTTTCTGACTTAGACCCAAAATGGCCTAGTTAAATAATGTAATGAAGATTTAATAATTACATGTAATGGTGTAAATGTACTTCATCAATTTACTCACAAGAACTATGTATCCCCTGAGGTCAGTGTAATATATTTAAAATGTTGAATAGGCTTCTCTAGATCTTTTGATGGCTCTGCATGTATAATATATCCATGTCCTGCTATCTGGGTGTCCTAGACATTTATAGGTTTAAAAGTTACTGTATCTGCTGATACACGGTGTGGCCGTATTATATTATCACAGTGAAATGTATAATCGATGTAATCCCACTAATTTTTCTGTTAAAATAAATCCTCTGTAGTAACATATTCATCATCTCTTGGGTTCACCTCAGCAAATTTATAAAATTTATATTTTATATCAAAGAAGTTGTCTGTCTCCAAAAACTATATTATCACAAATAGTCATTCCGAGTTATATTATGACATTGAAAAATCATGTTCAAAATTACACCTACCAGTGGCCGCCTGCCCATTCATCATTATTCTTACTCTATTTGCTGTATAGAAATGTCAAGTGAACTTTGGGAAAATGTCTACACTATCACAAATCCATTAAAATGAAATTGAAAACTACCAGCCCCACACTTTCTCTGGCCATCATAACGTTTCCCTATAGCAAATGACTACATATACTTCTACTCTTTAAAAACCAGTCATAGTAAATGTATTTTCCACTCTACTACTTTTCTGCAGCAAGATTGCCATAAAACATCAATGTTCAATCAGTACCGGGAAGGTATTGAGTGAGAGTGGAGGACACACAAAAGGCACAATTGGACACCTGACAATATGTCAAGGGAGTTGCATATTATATGCTGATAGAAATTTAGTTCTCAGAGATACAATGTGATTTCTATATGCCACCTGGCTTTCCATCTGACACATTCATATAACACCTGCTTCTGATGAAAATTGAAAGACTGCTTGCTTGGGCTGGTCAAAAATTTTCTAATCAATCAAATCCACTGCCTCCTACCTTCCATTGCCTTGCAAATACAAATTCTTTTCATCTGCCCTGACTCTGTGCTACTCTCTTTCTTTCTTTTTGGGGGGGTTAATAGAGACAGAGTCTCTTTATCACCCTTGGTACAGTGCCATGGCATCAGAGTTCACAGCAAACTCCAGCTCTTGGACTTGCGCAATTCTCTTGCCTCATTCTCCCAAGTAGCTGGGACTACAGGTACCCGCCACAACACCCAGCAATTTTTTTTGTTGCAGTTTGGCCAGGGCCGGGTTTGAACCTGCCACCCTGTGTACGTGGAGCTGGCGCCCTACCTACTGTGCCACAGGCGCTGCCCTGATTCTGTGCTACTCCTAACTCCTCTAGATCCTGTGTTTCATTCTACTTTGACATGCCAAGCTCTCATACGGGCATAATAATTAACCTTAGAAATTCAGTCCTAAAGATCTATTAAGATTAAAGTAATTTTTAAAGGTTGCCTACCCTGACCTCTTTCCAACGTATTTGACATCTTCTACGAATTTGAGCTGATTATTTTATTTTATTTTATTTCATTTTTATTGTTGGGGATTTATTGAAGGTACAAAGAACCAGGTTACATTGATTGCATTTTTTAGGTAAAGTCCCTCTTTATAATTGTTTCCCACCCCCAAAAGGTGTGAGCTGGTTTTAAAATATGTTGTCCTAGGACTCTGATGTGATTCCCACATGTTGTCATTTGAATTTGCGTGTATCAGTTCTTACTGGTATATGAGTTTTATGGATACTAATAGATTCTAATTTTGCTTATAAATCTACATGTAGAAGATCAGGTAGGTCCCTGATTTTTCTGAATTTTATTTGGAGGTAAAAAGAGATACAATGTTGTGATCTCGGAGGCCTCCATAGACCATAGAAAGAATAAATACAAGTATGATGCTTATTATGAGGGCACCCGGAAGAGCACCCCAGAAGTGGTGCTGTACTTTAGACTATGTTAAATTGTGGAGAAATAAGTGGTTATGTTTTTGCTGTTATTAGGAATGTGATATTTTACATCCTTATTCTGACATGTTTTTATTAACTTGTACATTTTAACTTTTAAAACATCCTGTCTTTTTCAGCTATTTCCAGGAATGCTTGAAGGGTAATGAGGATTTGGGAAATATGCTAACGATGGCAATTTTCAATGATTGCCTGAGAAGATTTGAAAAACACCTTTGATAAAAGTTTTGGCATTGAAAGTAATCAAGTCGTCTGCTGGGGAAGATGAAAAGAGGAATTAGAGCTCTGTGTTCACCACTTGTGGTCTCATGATATTGTAGAGAGCAAATTTATTAGAATGTCACCTCAGTAAAGTTAGTCTGTATGTTTGAGTACAGGACTATTAATGCTGGTACCCATACAACATACCAATTATAGTCTATATGTGGAATAACTAATATATTTACCTGGTGTTATAAAAATATGGGGAAATTATCAATCTTTTTGCCTCTATATCTATCTTTGTTGTTCCTAGGAATTCCAGAGGAAACTGACCATATATACAAATTCACAAAGATCAGCTGAAACCTATCTTGCTAATTACTTGAACCTCTCAGGGAGTGAAAGCATCTTTACTGATAAGTTTTAGAACTGATTAAATGGAATACTTCTCAAAGAGTGGCTTTACCTGAATAATTAATGCAATGCTTTTTAAAAGTACTTACCTTCAAGTCAGTACTTGCCCTGTAAGCTTACAGATGCCTATGTCTTATTTTGTAGGTAAATGTTTTCAGCAGAAATCCATTAAGCCTAATAAAACCTAAGGCATTTTTCCAGCACATTAATTTACCTGAGCCTATTAATTCTTGTTTGTTTTCAAACCATATTTTACTTAAACAAAGGTCTGGAAATTGAGATAAACCCATTTCAAAATGCATAGAAAGTGGTAAATATCATAAATGGTATATATGAGTGGATTATATGTGAAATAAAAATATAATGATATCAAATGCAGCACGTCCATAAAGTTCATGTGCAATTTAAAATTCCACATGAACTTCACTGACACCCTGTATAATGTAAATTTACCTGCAAATAATTGTTTAAAGATTTTTTTATGATTTTAGGATAAATATGTCTTTTTTGTAATCTGTACATTCATTCCAAATGTAAAATGAGGGTTCAGCTTCATATGGTTGCAATGTTAGTGCCACTTAAAGATAAAGTGTTCTACTTAACACATAAGGTTCTATCTATAGTATCTATTTCCATACTAAATGGGCAATTTAAAAGCCAGTATTTCTCAGATATATTAAGAGCAAGGATAGGCTTACAAATGATGCATATATTTTAAATCATTTTCCAATGCAGAAAATATAAATCCTTGGCATACTTATCAAAGTTTCAAGCTTTCACTTTCAGTTTCTGTTGAGCCTGTATAACTGTTCATAAGGATCTACATTTTATTGCTTTTATTCTTTCTCAGAGATTTTTTTTTAAATACAAAGAACAAACTTTTAAATAAAAAGTAAAATGTATTCAGTATTTCAATTCCCTTACAGACTTACTGTATGATTTTATAAACCTGAAATACAACATAAAATTTTAGTCGTATTATCTTCTTCTATATTGAAAACCTGGGTTATTTAATTATACTAGGAATTATTTTTTTACTATTTGTGATTATAACAACTATGCTAAAATATACTAAAAGCATAACAAATTAGAAAATGATAAGATTTCCTAGAAGGTGATTCAATGTTGAAATAAATCATCATTTTTAATTATCCTTATCTATTCTTACTATTTTTTCCCTAATTTTGCATAAGCTTTCAAAAAGGTATAAAGAAATTCTGGAGACAGTATTTGTGTTATTATTAAATGTTTAGGCTTATATAGTGGTGAGAAATCATAATTTTTAATTTTTGCTATAAAAGAGGAAATTTGAAGGAAAAAGATATATCATTGTTATTAGAAAAATTCAAAGATAGTAATATATACTGTATGTTTATCTCTAACAATTAGGGTGAAATTGATCATATAAGCACACCTCAGGGTTCCAGTGTCCATATGATATTATCTTAGTTGATGTTTTTTATTCTCAAGAATCAGTAAACTAAGAGCAAATTTTATTTCTGATAAAAGTAAAATTATACTCATTTAGTATTATTTACTATAATACTATAAACACTAGAAGAATTTCATAATGTTTGCAAAATGAATCTGATTCATTTCATTGTATTGAAAGAAGGTATGAGAGAATTTATCTTGTATAATGATCAAAAGCTATATATTATTCATTATTGGAGTAAGGCTAAAAGTGGGTGTGTGTACAAAGGTAACTGGAAGCTAAAAAAAGAAGAAGCTAAACACCTGTGGATTAGTAAATGAAGTTCTCTAGAGAAACAGAACCCAGATAGATAGATAGAAGATACTATCTATCTGACTGAGAGAAAGATAAATAGATAAAACTCAGTCCTATATAGATAGTCTTGTAACATGTAATATTTTGGTCAATGATGGACCACCTACAATGGCAGTCCCATAAGAAGATAATGTAGCTGAAAAATTCCTATTGCTTAGTGATGTCATGGTTACTATGTCATAGCATAATTTATTTTCTTATAAATGTAATAGAACAGTACACAGTACTTGTAAAGTCTACAGTGCTAGACAATAATGTCCGGGCCTTTACATTCACTGATTCATGTAGAACAACTTCCAGTCCTTCAAGCTGTATCCGTGGTGAGTGTTGTCCATGGGAACAACAACTTTTTTTATTTTTTTATACCATATTGTTACCGAACCCTTCCTATCTTTAGATACATAAATACTTACCATTGTGTTACATTTGCCTACAACATTCAGTGCAGTAGCATGCAGTACAGATTTGTAGCCTAGGAGAAATACCATGAATCATAGGTCTATGACAGGCTGTGCTTATCTAGGTTTGCATAAGTGAATTGTAATATTTTTGTCACGATGACAAAATAGACAAATGATATTTATTTCAGACCATATCTCAGTCATTAAGCAATGCATGACTGGAGAGAGAGAATGAGGAATTGGCTCATGTGATTATGAGACAAAGAGGAGCTGAAATTTGCCATCTGTAGGCTAAAGACCCACTAAAGCCAGTGCTGTAATTCCTGTCCGAGTCCTCAGCTGACAACCAGTGGGCTCAATAATATAAATCAAAGTCTACAGGCAGAAGACTGATGGGCGATCTCAAGCATGCAGGAAGCAAAGGGGTAAATTCCTCTTCTCTAGGCCATTTTGTTGTATTCAGGCCCTCAAAGGATTGGATGAAGCCCACTCTTAGTGGGGAGATCAATCCATCTTGCCTGTCTAACTATTGTTGTAGACACACCTGGAAATTATGTTTAATTTGGGTCTCCCATGTTCTTGTCAAGTTGACAAAAGAAACCATTACACAAGGTTTTCTTCTTCCTTACCCTAACTTCTTTTTCCAGGTTATATATTTCCTTGTACAATGTAAGTAGCTGTCCTTAATAATCACTTTAATTTTCCTTTACCAACATATGAATGGATATAATACTTTTACATAGATGTGAATGCAGAATGAAAATAAAATAAGATACATAGGGTAGGACAGGAGTGTCCAAGCTTTTTTTTTTTTTTTCTTCTGCTACATATTGAAAGAAGAAGAGTTGTCTTGGGTCACACATTACACAAACACTAATGAAAGTTGATGAGTAAAAAATAAAGATCCATGCATCATTTTCACAGTAACTGACACCACAGATAAAAAATCTCCGTGTGTCCCCTGGGCTATAGGTTGACATCCCTGGGAGCAGCATGATAGCTCTCCATATATGACTACCCTAGAACCACCGATATGGAGCTTGAAATAGCAAAAGGGACTTTTCATACTATAGTTTTTTGAGTGTGTTCTACAAAGTTTATGTGTTGGAAATTTAATTTCAGTGCAACAGTATTAAGCTTAGGACTTTTAGAAGATGTTTAGGGCCAGATAAGTGTTGTGAGGGCTCGTCTGTAATGAACAGGTTAGGGTTCTTATCACAAGGTGAGTTGGCTCTAGCAGGAGGGGGCTTCTCATAAAAGGATGGTCTTGTCTCCATCCCCAGTCTCTCATATATTCTTTCTTATCTTTCCACCCTCTGCCATGAGACATATCAGGAAGGTCCTCACCAAAGGTGGTCCCTCTGTTTCAGACTTCCCAGTCTCCAAAACTTTAAGAAATAAATCTCTGGTCTTTATAAATTACCCATTCTTAGGTACTCTGTTGCACAGACTGAGACAGTAATTGGTATTGAAAAGTGGGGCTATTGCTATAACAACTACCTAAAAATGTGGAAGCAGCATAGAAATTGGGTACTGTGTAGAGGCTGTACCAATTTGAGGATCAGCTAGAAAAAGCCTAATTTACCATGAGTAGAGCAATATGGGCAATATGGGTGGGGCCTAAGAAGATAGCAAATGTGAAGAAAGTCTTGAACTTCCTAGAAATTACTTAGGCATTTGTTATGAGAACATTGGTAGAAATACATGTGCATTCTGATGAGATCTCAGATGGAACTGGACCACAAGGAATTAGGAGTGAGGGGCATTGTTATATGTGTGCAGTTGTAAAGAGTGTGGTGAGATTCTACCTATGCTTTAAGACTCCCCTGAGATTGATGAACTAGGATTTTTGACAGAAGAAATATCTAAACATATTATTGAAGAAGCAATCAAATGATGACAGTAGAGAGAAACAATTTAAAGAGAAAGAAAATTTATAATGAAAGAGAAGCAGAGTGGAAAAATTTGGAAAATCCACAGCCCAGCCACATAAACATTAAAAAGGCATCTTTTGGCAAAGGAATCAGATTATGACCAGTTGACTGCTAATAAGATTTGTGCAGGTAGAAGGGAATCAAGTAGTGTCCATTAAGCCGATGGGAGGATGACAGTGAAGGCATTTTGGAGATTCTCCAGGCATGCTAGAACCTTGAGGGCCAGTTTCTAGACAGACTCCCGTGAGGACCACAGCATTCACTTCGCTGTGCTTCCTCAGTCTCTGCTCCCTACATTCCTTCTCAGTGTCCCTCTGCCACCAAAGCTGTGATGTAAGTGGGCCTTGGTGCAGATAGGGTGTTGCTCTGTAGCAGGCAACACACAAGCCCCACAGGTGTCCAAATCATGTATAAAGTGCATGAGCTGTGAGGCCATGGCAGACTCTACTCAGATTTGCAAGTTTTCTAAGGATAGCCTCTGAACTCAGGGATAGGTATATTTCAGGGGATGGAGCCACCAAAAAGGAGCCTTCACTAGAGCAATGCCTACCGGGGTTGTAGGTGCAAGGGTACCTCAGAGACCCCAAAACCTTAGGGCCACCAGCATGCAACTCAAGTCTGGGAAAGCTGTAGGCAAGAAACTCCCTCCAGTGACAGCCACTGAGTATGTTAACAGCATAGCCCCTCAGGCTTGCTATGCAAAAAATTGACCAGAGGCCTAAAAGGGTGGACAGGCAAGGATCTATTGGAGTTTATGTTCAAATTTAAAGTAGGCAGCTTAATGGAAAAGTCCTCAAGCTGACTCCCCATGGGGAGTTCAGGGAGAGTTTTAAAGAGACTCCAGTGGGAAAGGATGGTGTGTTGGCAAGCAGAGGTGGAGATTTCCTTGCACCCATGTAATTTTATTGCATGCTTTCATGTGCCATGTGTGTCTTTAGCATGTTAAATCTTCATCCCTGGTAATTATAGTTAGCATTAAAATGAGATTATAAATGAGTGAAAAGTCAGGTTAAGGTCAGAATGGGATACTTTTTTGCCTTAGGTAGGTTAGATTTGGAGAGGTCTGGTTTCTTTGTAGACAGATTCCTTATCAGCTGAACTTCTTGCTTCAGTGATCTTAGAAAAACATAACTCAAGAGACTAATAGATTTTTCCCCTCCTTAAGGGTATAGGCTGAATTCTAGCAGCTAGAATGTCATTTGATTTTTGCTTTTTGATAATGAGTTTGAGTCATGCAGCTCAATGTTGCCTCTCTTGTTCAGAAGTGAGGCCCAAGTCCTGTCCCTATACTGTTGTATGTGAACTGACCCCAGAAAAGCCATAGAGGTGGGGCTTCTTGAGGTCTTTGTGGACACCCATTCCCCATACCAGTGTACATAGAGTGAAAGATGATTATTCTCCAAATTTAAGACTTACCTTTATTTTTTTCTATTGAGTTTTGAACTTAATTGATACATATTATTACAATTTTTTTTTACTTCTTTCCCCTGTTGGAATAGAAATGAGTATCCCACGCTATTACACCATTGTATTTGAGAGTACAGAACTTTAATTGAACAGGCTTAGAGCTACAGAAGGATTTGCCTCAGGATAAATCACACTTTGGGATTCACCCATATCTGACTCATGAAACTTTAGACTTTTGAGTTGATCCTGGAGTGAACTAAGAATTTGAGGCTATTGGGATGGAATGAATGTATTTTGCACATGAGAAAAATGTGACTTTGGAAGTCAGAAAAGAAGTTCTATGGTGTGAATATGTATCCCCTCATACCAGGTGTGGGAACCTTATCCCAATGCATCAGTGTTGAGAGGTAGAAGTATGATTGAAACCATACTGTGGGGGTTTCATTCTAGATTAAGTTTTGCATTGCATAAAGATCCAATTATTGAAACAATGAGGATAACCAAGGAAAAAACATAATTTTTAATATGATGGATGTTTTGATGGGAGAATAGGAGAAGTTGCCTCAAAACTACCTCCCTGACTAAGGGAGGTCATGGGCTTTTTGAGGAAAGGCTGTGTGCATTGGGGCAGGTCATGGTATAATGGAGAAGGGGCTAAATGCACTGGGTCAAGCATGTATATTGGGGAGTTCATGAGAAATGGTTGTTCTCGGCATTAGGAATCTTACTTAGAGGGCTTGGGAATCTCAACTCCTTTGTCTTGCAGAAAATCCACTATTTCTGGGAAATAATTCAAATAATTCAATATTGAATTGGATATTCAATTCAAAAGTTAGTTAAGAGGGAGAGATTATAAAAATACATAGCGGTTCATGTAGCTGGTTACAGTACTTTTCATAGGTGATGATGTGATGAGGGCTCTGCCCTCATGAATAGATTTATGCTGTCATCAAAAGCATGGGTCAGCTATTGCAGGAGAGATTCCTGGATAAAGGGTGAGTTCAGCCCCTTCTCTTCTCTCCCACACTCTCGGACACTGTTCCCTTTTGCATGAAACAATGACATACAAAGTCCCTCACCAAATATGGGTCCCTGAATCTTGAAAACTTCAAGTTGTTGGATCTGTGAGAAAAAAAAATCTCTGTTCTTTGTAAATTTCCCAGTGTTAAGTACTCTGTTATAGCTGTAGAAAACAGACTGAGCAAACATAATTAAGGTTAATAGTCACACACCAAGTGGGGGTGGGGGAGGGAAGGGGTCAGAGGCAGATGGTTTTTGCATGACCTTCACTCCCATTGGTTTGCAACTGTTTTAAGGATCTCAAGATGAGATTATCCTGGATTATCTGAGATCTCAACATAATTGTAAAGTCTTATTTAATGGGAGAGGTGAGTACAGATGACAGGCACAAAGAAATGCAATTTTTCTGGCTTTTAAGGGGGAAAAGGGTCCATGAACCAAAGATTCTCCATGTTCTCCAAAAAATAAAAAAAGATAAGGAAATAGATTCTCCCCTACAGCCACCAGAAAAGAGTAAAGTACTATCAACACTTTGATTTTAGCCAAGTGAGTTGTTTCAAACCATTATGTTGGTGACAATTTGTTATACACAAAATAACTAAAAACAATAAATGAATGAATAAATAAATAAACATGGTACATAAAAGTAATTTTCTCAAGTCACATAACTCAATAGTCTGGAGTGTAGAAAAACTGAGGTTGGTACTGGTGTGAGAAGAGTGCACAATTATACGGCAAAACAAGCGGAAGAAAATAATGACACTATTCTTGTTCCTTAACATAATAAGGCACGGCAGCTTTATGTCTGATTTAATGATTCCTTAAACAATACTTAGCTCTAATATGCATTACATATGGACCATTAATTGCCTTACTCAATTCCACATGCCTTTCAAATAGTTTCCCCAAATCCATCTTTCCTCTTTTAAATTCTTTTAAGCACAATCTTTCAGCGAAGTCTTTGTGAATTACATCAAGAAACAAATTATAATAGCATTTACCTTTATGTCCATCTTTAAAGACATACATTGTTTAAATAATGTAGGCATAACCTATCATTAACTAACATTAGAATATGAAATATTTTTTTCCTTATATCAAGGCTATTCCTCTAAAGGTATATAAAGCAAATTTTTTCAAGTATTTAAATCTTGATTGTCAAGTTTTAAATACATAGAAAAGTTACTTTAACCAAGTTTTCAAACAGAATCAACAATCAATTTGAAGATGAATAAATGAAGACAATCTCATAAAAACTAGATTGCATGTAGAGGTGATTCATCATGGGAAAAGCTGAGAAAATTAATTATATTTGTTAAGATCTTCAGTTCTACATTCTAATAAGATTCTTTGTTCATTTTTTCACTGAACAAACATATTTTAAATTCCTACAGTGTCTAATCAATGGTCTTATCCTCAGGGATGCAAGTGGACCTAGTTCTGATCTAATGGGGTTTCATTAGAAGACCTTTAATTATGTTTTCTTATATTAACTTCATGTGGACAGTAAAAATAATGTCAAGATTTTAAAATATAGAAGTTTATTTCACAGGTTCAACGTTCTGCTATTCCACCTGCTACCTTGGACAATTATTTTCCCTTTTTAAACATCAGTTCTTCAACTTAACAGAATAGTAATTCTATCAGCTTTTATCTGGGAGAGAGAGGGTATGTTCAGAGGTCACAGAAATCATAAAGTGTGCAGCACAGACATGGCCAAAACTTGTAAAACTTAAGATGGTCCATTCTGAAAATTATAGCCATTAGTTCAACTACAGCACAGCTTCTACCTAACGTTTAAATTCATCATCATCATAAGCAATCTTTAATCTTTCCCACTGTGCTCCAGTTCTAATAATGGCTGTAATTTTCAGAATATGTCATGATAATTTAACTCCCTGTTTTTGCATTTATAGGCCTATGGTCTAGAATGTTCTTTCCTAATTCCTGACTGCTGAGTATCTACATTCAAATGTAAAGCCCTCTTTTCAGCATTCTGACCTATAAAGCTTTTGCTAAAATTCCAGAAAGATAAAAGTTGAGATCATTGGTGCCATTACATGCATTTTTATGTAATTGTAAATGTCATACTCATAATAAACACTGTAATTGATGTGTTATCTATTTATCTCCACTCTGTGACTGAATTTTCAGAGGATAGGTTATAATTATGTATTATTTATTTTTTTATATTCCATTGTCAGCTCAGATACATATATGATTTCAGGGAAGAAACGATTAATGATTAAATAAAACTGATTGAACAATATTGACCCTTTCTTTAGAAACACATCTTATGATATAATCATAAGATTATACTTAGAGAAGTAAATTTTTATATTTAATAAAAATTAGTAAGATAATCTAAACACAGGATAACAGAGGATAATTTTTTTTTTTTTTTTTGTAGAGACAGAGTCTCACTTTATCACCCTTGGTAGTGCCACGGCGTCACATAGCTTACAGCAACCTCCAATCCCTGGGCTTAGGCGATGCTCTTGCCTCAGCCTCCTGAGTAGCTGGAACTACAGGTGCCCGCCACAATGCCCAGCTATTTTTCTGTTTTGCAGTTTGGCCGAGGCCAGGTTTGAACCTGCCACCTTTGGTATATGAGGCCAGCTCCCTACTCGATGAGCCACAGGCGCCACCCGGATAGAAATATTTTTGAAGATGCAAAATTAAGTACACTTAATTTGCATCTTATTATTTTCCCCCTTATAAATATCTTTAAAATATATATAAATCAGATTGTATGTTACTCATCTTAAGCAAATTTCTCACTTTAAACAATTGTTTCCAAATTAGAACTTAGTTTTACGTATGAAAAGTGAGAGATCCTCAGTGCCTGGTTGACCTAAAGGTGAATAGCCAGTGAATAGAAAAGGGAAGAAGCAAAGCTTTCTTTTTTCCCTTTATCTTCTTTGCCTTTGCTTTTATGCCCTTTTGTAGATTAATCATCCCAAGGTCAATTGTGCAGTCATTACTCCTCCTGGCAAAGCTTCTAACTGAAGTCAATTAATGAATAAACTGAGCTTTACTAAATCTTACAGTATTTCATCAGAAGAGAAATATGCTTTCACTTTAATTCATTTGCTAGGGCATCACAATTTAAGCACATATACCAATTGACAACCAGTTTCTGAGACAAATAACTATTAATGTGAATAAAATAATTAAACCAGAGAAGAATATCAACTAAAAAGCCAAATGGTGCTAATTAATAGTTTTTTGGAATTAAAAGACAGTACCTTTCCTAAATCCAGTTGAAGGAAGGAACCTCTCATTTAAGGGTCTATTTTAATATAGCCCGAGAACTAGGCACTTTATACTCTCACTTGAAATTTGCCAGGTCTCCCAAAGGTAAAACTGAGATGTTTTAACTTTGTAATGAGAAGTTAAGGAGATTAAAAACAAAAATCTTATCAATGGTATATGGAACACGTTTCAATGGATTCTTAAATTATGAACTAATAATTATGTGATATGCTATGACTTCTAGGAATCACATGTCCAAACACTACTAATTAAATGAGAAGCTAAAACATCATCACTTCCTATAAATTATCTAAAGAGGTAATGCAAACCACCCCAAAAGTTAAAGGGCAAATACATCTGCCAGTGATTTATCTCCCGTATTAATAGTTGACAGCAGGGCTGGCTTCCGATGGTTGACTATGCGAATGTAGATCACAGTAAGGAGGTATTATCTAGTCACCTCACATCTCTACAGCAGCTGCAGAAGGCTAAGTTGTGCTGTTTCAAGGAGGATGGCCAATGGAATCTGGATTATTTGTTGTAGGGGTTAGGCTGAAGTTGCTCATCATGTGGCAGACTAGTCAGGCTTGACCACAAAGTAGGTTGGACTGAGTTCAAGTGAGAGAGTGAGAGCATAAAAGATACCTTGAAGCCTATACTCAAAATCAGCAAAATATTGCTTCTTTCATAGTTTGCCCAATCAAATCTGAGGGCAACCAGATTCAAGGAGTAGAGAAAGGAGGGGTTGAAAATTCGTGTGTAACAAAAGACATGCATACAAGGACTTAAGATTTTCCTCTTCTTTAGCGGACCTGGGCCTTTTTTAGTAAGGTTTTGAACTGACTGGATGAGGAACACATCCACTAGGGAAAGTAATCTGTTTTACTCAAAATCCAAATGCATCATTCACTATTCTCCTCAGAAATTTCCGAATGTTAACATATCAACTAACTAATAATATTTCTAACAAATAGAACTTCAATGAAGCAGTAAGTGAAGGAATAAAAATGATATGTACAACAAACAAGAACAACTTCCAATTCCAGGAAGGCAGAGTGAAGAAGGCATGCTTCCCTTCATCTTTTGGATATTATCCCCAAATAAGAAGTTTGAGGAGAAATGTTAACTTAATTCCCATCTTCAATTATCTAGTAAACCATGAAATATGAAGACCTACCAAATGTTGTGAAGGTCGCACAAAGGTGGCAGAATGCCTAGAGTAGACATCTGCCCTGCAGATCTCAAGCAACGCCAACAGAGCTCAGTTCTCCAATGTAGGTGCCACACCAAGTGGGAGCAAAACAAACAATTTCTTGGATGTGGAACCACAGGAAATGAGAGGTGTGCAAAAGTTGGCATCAGGACTCAATTGGATTGTGTCAGTAGAAAATAGAAGGGTAAGATCTGCCAAAAAGAAGAAAAATAAACATGCCATCTTTGCAAGGAGCAATCTGTCAGTGAGAGAGACAGGGTAGAGCAAAGAGAAAATGCAAGAGAGACAGAAAGAAAAGAACACACAGAGAGAAGTAGATTACATATTTTAATGAGAACAAAGAAAATTTTCCCAGCAATTTTGCTCTTTCATTCACCTTAGACACTCTAGAAATAGCCTGCCAAAAAAATATCCCCCACTCAAGGTAAGTAATAAGAATAAAAGAATGCAAAAAAAGATCTCTATACAAACATCACAAAAAGGAGGAATGTTAAAAAAAATGGGAGAGTAGACTATTCTGAAAAAATAATGCTGCTGCTGAGAAGATAAAAATTATTGCCCAACATATAACTACAAAGTCAAGAAAATAAATGAATCAACAAATTAACTCAAAGCACGATGCAAGAGTACTGGAAAGATTATCAAATAGGATGAAAGATGAGCTAATAAGATATTGTAAAGAAGAAGAAGAGAAAAATAAAATTCTAGAAGGGAAACTGTATGATGAGTGTATATAGTCCAAAAGACTTTGTTGATAAAAAGATACATGAAAGGCAATACTGGAGAAAAAAAAACAAAATAAAGAAATAAATACATAGTTTACATATATTAATATTGTAGAAAAATTGATTCATTTTATGATACATAAATGAAATTCAATTTACCATATTTACCAATTTACCAATATATCTCCAAATATTTCAAAAAAGAAAAACAAAGAGGCTACCTATAAAAAAACACCCTATGTGCCAAAATTAAAAAATAATAACAGAAAGGTCACCAGCCTTAGTAGGTAATTTATTTCAAACTTTAAAGAATTAATATTTTGAGGAGGCAGACAAAATATCAAGTTTCTTATGAAGTAATAATATAATACATTGTTCAATTCAAAATATCTTGAGGCTGAAGAAGAAAGTTGTTTATAATTTGATTGGAGAATAAGCATAAGCAGGGCTGTGACAAGCAACGTTGTGCAAAGTCCCATCGAAATATAAGCAGACTAAAGTTTCTGGCTTGTCTTGAAACTCACCCTGTAAGGCTGAAAGGCCATGGAACACTGTCACTGAAGGTCCTGCAAAGAAAAGTGTGATCCCAAAATACCACACCCTGCTAAACCATCTTTAATGCATGAAGGAAACATTCAAAATTGTTTTTGAATGTTGAAGTATATGTCTTATGCATCATAATATTTTGACTTGACAGAACTACTAAGAGAATGTCCAAAGTTAATGATCATAGTTAGAATTTTAACATGGCTGTCCCAGAAATAATAGTTGAAGTATTCAAATGGGGACAGAGGAGGTCAAATGATATATCTTATACTTCAAACCCCCTCACAGATTCACTACAACACTCCTGGAAGTGATCAAGAAATATAAAATGACTCAGGTTATAAAATTAATGTCCACGAATCAGTAGCCTTTGTATATGCTAATAGCAGGCACATTCAGAAACAGGTTAAGAACATAATTCCCTTCACAATGGCTTTAAAGAAAATGAAATCCCTGGGGATATACCTAACCAAAGAGGTGAAAGAATTCTACAAAGAGAATTATGAAACCCTAAGAAAAGAAGTAGCAGAAGACATTAACAAATAGTAAAACATACCATGCTCTTGGCTGGGAAGAGTCAACATTGTTAAAATGTTTATACTACCCAATCCAATCTATAGACTCAATGCAATCCCCATTAAAATACCAACATCATACTTTGAAAACTGAAAAAAATAGTTCTTCACTTTGTATGGAACCAGAAAAAAAACCCTGTATAACTAAGGCAATTCTTAGTAATAAAAACAAAGCCAGCAGCATCACTCTACCAGACTTTAGGGTATATTACAGTGATCAAAACAATGTGATATTGGCACAAAAATAGAGATAGACTTATGGAACAGAATAGAAAATCAAGAGGTGAAGCCAGTCTCTACTTGCCATCTGATCTTTGATAAATCAAACAAAAGCATACACTGGGGAAAAGAAACCCTATTTCATGAATGGTGCTGGGAGGAACTGGATAACCACATGTAAAAGACTGAAACTGGATCCACCCTTTCACCACATACAAAAGCTGATTTAAGATGGATAAAAGATTTAAATCTAAGACATGAAATGTTGAAAATCCTAAAAGAAAGTGTGGGGAAATCTCTTGATGATATCAGACTGTGGAAGGATTTTATAAAGAAGTCTTCAGTGGTCATCACAACAACAAAAATGAACAGATAGGACTTAATTAAGCTGAAAAGCTTCTGCACAGGTAAGGGCACAAAAAGTAAAACAACAAGACAACATTCAGAATGGGAAAAGATACGTGCATGTTACAAATGCAACAAGGCTTGATAACTACAATCTATAGAGAACTCGAGTTATTCAACAAAAACAGCAAACAATCCCTTCTATCACTGGGCAAGAGAACCTTCTCTGAGGCAGACAGACAAATGTCAAACAAACGTTTAAAAATATGCCCATCATCCCTGATCATCAGAGAAACACAAATCAAAACCACCCTGACATATCACCTAACCCCAGTGAAAATGGCCCACATTACAAAGTCCCAACATCACAGATGTTGACATGGTGTGGAGAGAAGGGAAAACTTTTCCACTGTAGTGGTACTGCAAACTAGCACAGCCACTTTGAAAAGAGGTATGGGAAATCCACAGACAACTCAAATTAAACCTCACGTTTGATCCTGCAATCCCAATACTAGGCATCTACCCAGAAGGAAAAAAAAATCATTTTATCATAAGGTCATTTGCACTGGATTGTTAATTGTAGCTCAATTCACAATCATGAAGATGTGGAAACAATATAAATGCCCACCCATGCAGGAACGGATCAATAAACTCTAATATATGTATACTGGAATACTATTCAGCCATTAAAAAGATGGAGACTTTACTCCATTTTATTAACCTGGATGGAGTTGAAGCACATTCTTATTACTAAAGTATCACAGGAATGGAAAAGCAAGTGTCCAATGTACTCAACCCTAATATAAAGCCAGTAGACAATCTAATACATGCCCACATAAAAGAACAATTCAGGTCAAGTTGTGGGGAGGGGCAATGAAGCAGGGGGAGGGGGGAGGGAGGGGATTGGTGCGCTCCCACTTAATGGGCACAACGTGAAGGTATATGGCACCCCTGGGTGCAGGACACAACTACAAGAGGGACTCCATGTAACAAAGGCAAACATTGTAACCTAGTTGTTTATACCCTCACATTAACCTGAAATTTTCTATGTATATAGAAAATATATATATGTGTGTGTGTGTATACATATATATGTGTGTGTGTGTGTATATATATATATAAAATACATATGTTTGTGTGTGTATATATATATGCTGAACAAAAGAAGAGAAACTATAGAAAAAAATACATTCCCAAACATTACCCAACTTCAAGTGAAAATAAGTGAAACAATTCTGCCTGTGAAGAGCCTCTGGCCATCTTATTTGATGTTTGATCCCAGCACTTCCTAAAGTGGATCCTGGGCTTTTAGAAAATCACAGAGAGAATAATGCCTGCCATGAAAAAAAATTTGTGTGCAGCCTGCATAATGTTTTACAGAGATAAGTAATATTATATTAAGAATTTACTGAGATGTGTTTATGGTTGATTAAATAAAATATCCTTAACAGATATTTGAATTATAGGGAGAAAATATTAGAATACATACCCTTTGAACTAAACATTTGTACATCTTTTTTGAAATTTCAGAATATTAGGGGTACGAGTTTTGTTCACATATGTTAATCGAAGGTTATAATTGTGGCCCGACCCAGACTATGTACTGCACCCAACAGATGTGAATTTAGCCTTCTCCACCTCTTGCTTCTCACTGAGATTTATTTCCATATGTGCCTTTAAATGTTGGTTGAAGTATATGAAGGATAAATATGTATATTTCTCATAAAACGTTTTTTTTTTTTTTTTAGGCAGAGCCTCAAGCTGTCACCCTGGATAGAGTGCTGTGACATCACAGTTCACAGCAACCTCCAATTCCTGGGTTCAAGCGAGTCTCCTGCCTCCACCTCCCAAGTAGCTGGGACCACAGGCTCCCGCCACAACGCCCGGCCATTTTTTGCTTGCAGCCGTCATTTTTGTTTGGAGGCATGGGCTGGATTTGAACCTGCCAGCTCAGGTGTACGTGGCTGGTGCCTTAGCCCACTGAGCCACAGGCGCCGAGCCTCATAAATAGTTTTGAAGCATATTGCTGGAGAAGGAACCTTCACCAAAATAACTGAACACAAATACTGTGGAAAGAGCACTGGTACTACACACTGAATTGGTTTAATTGTAAAAGTCAGACTAATGCGACTGTGGAATCTCTACTGAACAAACTATACATAACATAAATCAAAGAAGATCACGGCTGATAAAGCAATTCTGAAAGAGAATGGGAGAGATTGTGAGGACCGTAAATACATGAATTTCTAGTTTTTTATGGAGGGTATTAAAATATGTACGCATTCATTTGAATACATTAATGTTACAATTGTGTATTAAATCATTAGAGTTAAAAAAATTAGTAAACTATTTGAATTAAAATGATTAGTACTTTATTTAAATTAGTAATTTATATCCCTATAGATGTATTTATATAATGTTGAAAGTAAATACTGTAATATGACGCAATGAAATAAAGTTGAGAAGTGAAGGGAAAGGAGAAGTTGGAGAAAGTGTTACTATATAAACATTAAAGAAAGCATCGCTTATTAGTACTTACCACCCACGTATACATCATGGAAGTCTCAAAGTAACTTTCTCAGACTAACATATGTGGATTGTATTTTTTTGTTTCATATCTACTTTTTTAATTGACAAGTAAAAATTACATGCATGGTGGCATCTAAAAATGACAGGACACTTTTAAATTGCACACAAACTTTATATCCACCCTGTATATTTATTTGGTATAACTTGATGTTTTGATGTGTGTATATGTTGTGGAAAACCTAAATCAAGCTATTTGGCATATGTGTTACCTCATCTTTTTCTTTCTATTCTTTTTTCTTTTTTTTTTTTTTTTGTAGTGAGAACAATTAAAATTTATTCTTAGCATTTTTTAATCAAAACATTCTCTTTTATTTTTTACCATTTCAGCTTAATATGAGGGTACATGTGACTAGGTTATCTTGTTTGCATTTTTAAGGTAAAGTGTGAGTTATAGTTGAACCCTTATCCTACGAACTGTCCCATATACTTATATATTATACCCATTACGAGAAAGCTTAACCCCCTCTACACCTCCCTCTTAAATTGTGTTTTTCTCCCATGTGGGCCTGCAGTTGTTAATCTACTAGTTTCAGTTTAGTATTGAGTACATGGGATGCTTAATTTTTAGTCTTGAGATACAGTACTTAGGAGAACCTTGTCCAAATCCTACCAGGTAAACACAGAAAACATGCAGTCTCCATCTTTCTTATGGTGGGACAGTATTCTTGTGAGCTGTAGACACCACAATGTATAAAAAATCTCTTTTAATTATTCTGCCTAACTGAAATTTTGAGTCCTTTGAATGAAATACAGCCTCCCATTCCCCAGCCTCTGGTGATCACTGTTTTACTCTATGCTTTCATTAAACTTTCTTTCTAGATGTCCCTTGTAAGTGAGACGTGTACAGTTTTTCCTTCTGTGTCTGGATTATTTCGCTTAATACAATGTCCTGTAGGTTTGTTTGTGTTGTAAACAACAGGCTTTCCTTTGCTTGAAGGTTGTTCTTGACCCATTTTTAAATTGTTTTTTTTTTTCTATCATTTTTTTGGATTAATTATACATTCTGGGTATTAACCCATTATCAGTTGTATGATTATCAAATATTTTCTCCCATTCTAGGTGTTGTCTATTCACTCCTATTACCATTTCCTTTGCTAGTAGATGCTTTTTAGTTTATTGCATTTCCATTTGCATATTTTTGCTTTTGTTACCTATTCTTTTGAGGTCATATTAAATAGAAAACATTGTCCAGATCAGTCTCATAAGGTTTTTTTTTTTTGGCATATCATATTTTAAAATTTTACTGTGATGAAACATACTTTCTCTATTTATTGTGTTTTAGGAAGGTGCTTTTTGGAGGATATGACAAAGACATTTGTCTTCACTGTAAGACTATCTAAATTGCCCTTACTTTGCAGACTGAGGCTGACCTAAGGAAAAGTCTATTAATTAGAAGGAAGTTCACCTTTTTGGGTATGGGGTTGCTAAGAAGAATATGTTCTAGCTCCATCCATGTAAACTTGAAAGAGGTAAAGTCCACATCTTTCTTTAAGGCTGCATAGTAATTATTTTTGTCTTTTTGAGGGATTACTCCTTCAGAGGTAAAATAGATATATATTTAT